>VHIU01000096.1:0-160939 GCA_010577795.1 Isatis tinctoria
ATCCCGGCGCTGGTTTCGTTTTTGTTTATCCGAAATACAAACACCTATCTCGTAATATTCAAATCAGATCGTAACAGATTGTTATCAGAAATAGAAAATAACACTAACAATCTAATTTAAAGTTTAACATTAACAGCCTTTTTTCATTAAGGGTATTTCAGTAATTTGATACCCAACTTTTAACGTGAGGCCGCCACATCAGAAAACTTACTTCGCTTTTAATAGAATGATCAGACTTTCGATTTCCTGTTTCAAAACAAAAATACTTTGTGTGGCTTTTATAAAAAATGTGTGTGTGTGTTTTTTTTTTATTGTTTGCGGGTTTGAGTGATGATACTTGCACGTCTTGCTTTATACAAGATCTCACTCATGAAATGATCATTTGGTAGTGTAACCAAATTTCCAATTTCTGTCTTTCTTCCAGGTTTCTTGCAGCCAAATAGAATATATGTCTTCCATTTCTCTGAATAAGTATACTTATAATTTTATTATCCGTCAATTGTCTTAAAACAAAAACAAAAACTCATTTTAGTGTCGCATCATCCTCTACTTTAGACAAGGAAGAACGGAGTCATTAATTTTATTTCGACAATCTGGAAACCCAGAGAACAAAGAACAAACAAAACAATTTCTTCGATGACGATGATTTCCTTTATTCTCTTCCTTTATTCTTTTTCTTCACTTGCTTAATGGGTAAGATTTAGACGAGGCCCAAGACTAATTCTTTGTAGCCCAACAGAGGCCCAATTAACTGTAACATGTGTCTGGTTCGAGAAATAACATCATCTGAATCAATCAAAATGCCAGAAATTACAAAGCAGTAAAACCATCATCATTCACCTGTCCTTCGAGAGAAACTGTTGGCATAAGCTCAATGTCAAACTAAAGGAAAGAATCAAGACAAGAATCAAGAGTATATTTAGGAGATATCTAAATATACATATGTGTTTTAGGAGCAATCTAAAATATGTAAAACTTCCTATTTAGATAATAGGGTTTATTGATTCTTGTATATAAATGAGGAGATATCAAAGTGTGATATAACATATAGGGTTTGAGAGATTGAGAGCTTAAGTTTTGAGAGATTTTCTTAAGCAAATAAAGAGAGGATTCTTTGATCTTAATAATCGTCTCAAACAATATTTGGTATCAGAGCTAAAACCATAAACAAAAGAAGATGGTTAAAGGTGACGGAGACATGAAAACGGAAGAAACGTCATCATCAACGACAAAGATTAAGGAAGGAGGAGGATCTTCCTCAATCAAGTGTCCTATGCTCAACTCGAGCAACTACACAGTTTGGTCTATGCGGATGAAGATTCTCCTCAAAGTAAATAAGGTATGGGAAGCACTTGAGGAGGAAGATCCTGATGAGGCAAAGAATGACCTAGCCATAGCCTTGATCTTCGAATCCATACCCGAGGCTCTTATTCTTCAAGTCGGTGACCTTGAAACAGCTAAAGCGGTCTGGGGAGCCATCAAATCTAGACATCTTGGAGCTGATAGAGTCAGAGAAGCACGACTGCAAACTCTAATGGCAGAGTTTGACAGACTCAAGATGAAAGAAACAGAGAGAATCGATGACTTTGTCGGCAAGTTATCAGAGATCTCGTCGAAGTCAGCTGCGTTGGGAGAAGAGATAGACGATCCAAAGATGGTTAAGAAGTTCTTGTCAAGCCTTCCCCGAAAGAAATACATCCACATAGTAGCGTCGCTTGAGCAAGTTCTCGACTTGAACAAAACCAGTTTCGAGGATATCATTGGTCGCCTAAAGGCGTATGAAGAGCGTGTTAACGAGAATGAGGAGGAAACCGAGGACCAAAGCAAACTGATGTATGCAACTTCAGATCACTACTCTGAACAATACGGTAACAGAGGAAGAGGTCGAGGCGTTCGTTTCGGCAACAGAGGAAGAGGTCGTGGTCGATTTAGTGGACAAAGGGACATATCAAAGATTGAGTGTTTCTGATGCGATAAACTCGGTCATTACGCATCCAGCTGTCCAGACCGACTACTCAAGTTGCAAGAAGCTCAAGAACATGACATAAATGACACGCAGGAAGCTGATACAGTATCTGATGCATGAAGTAGTGAGCATCAACGATGAGACAAAACCAAATGAAGTGGTTTTTCTCAATGAGAAGAAGGTAAAACCAAAGGATTTCGAAACCTACTCAGATGGTGACAATGTGTGGTACTTGGATAATGGGGCCAGCAACCACATGACTGGAAACCGTGCATACTTCAAATCGATTAATGAGTCTATCCAAGGCAAGGTGAGGTTTGGAGATGATTCTCGCATAGACATTAAGGGACGAGGCTCAATTCTCTTCATGAGTAAGAATGGGGAAGAGAAGATTCTAGCTGATGTTTACTATCTCCCTGATTTGAAAAGCTACATCATCAGTCTTGGGCAAGCTACAGAGTCCGGATGTGAAGTCAGAATGAAAGAAGACTATCTCACCCTACATGACAAGAGAGGCAACCTGATTACAAGAGCAACTCGATCTGCAAACCGGCTGTACAAGGTACGCATTGAAATGGTTGAGACGAAATGCTTGCATCTTGAGCTTACTCAAGATGTGTCAAGCAAGTGGCACGCAAGACTTGGGCATATAGGAAGAGAGTCGATGAGATCCATGATAAACAAGCAAATGGTAATTGGTGTACCACGTTTTTCAGTTTAAAAGGATCAGTGCACGTCTTGCTTATTAGGAAAGCAAACGAGAAACTCCTTTCCCCAAGCCACTCCATTTCGTGCAGAACAGGTTCTTGAACTAGTACACGGAGATCTCTGTGGTCCGATCTTCCCATCTACTTGTGCAAGAAATAGATATGTGTTTGTGCTCATCGACGATTGCAGCCGATATATGTGGTCGATATTGCTCAAGGAGAAGAGCGAAGCATTTGAGAAGTTCAAAAGGTTCAAGGGAATGATCGAAGAAGAATCTAGAGCTATTATCAAGACATTCAGAACTGATAGAGGTGGTGAATTCACTTCACACGAGTTTGTCGAGTTCTGTGAAAGGTCAGGGATACAGAGACACTTAACTGCTCCTTATTCTCCGTAACAAAATGGAGTAGTGGAACGAAGGAATAGGACTCTTATGGGCATGACACAAAGCATTCTCAAGCACATGAGTGTGCCGAATTATCTGTGGGGGGAAGCAGTACGACATGCCACCTATCTCATCAACAGAGTAGCGACAAGGACTCTGACTGATCGAACACCGTATGAGGCTTTCAAAGGCAAGAAACCCAACATAGAGCATGTATGTGTTTTTGGTTGTGTCTCATACGCCAAGGTGGACACTCCGTGTAGCACCCCCGAACCGGATTACACAGGACCGGCCAAACGACAATCAAACAAGAACACGCAAGGCCAATCACTTCGTAAAACCGTTCCGCAGATGCCACAAGCCGAGGTTAACTAACAGGTCGGTTCATTCCGGAAGCCAACCCGAAAACAGAACCATCCCGTATGTTAACTCCGGACACCTCTCGACCTTAGCCTAAGGCTTTACAACCCGTACTTCGGTCTTGAGTTGTGTTAGTCGGACTAGACTAATATCATTTAAGCCAGATACTTTCTTAAAACATTCCTTTTATTTATTAAACATCCAACACAGTTTTACAAACTTGGAAACGTTTTGCGATCGCATACATAAACCGAAAGTAAAAACTGAAGGGAATGTCCTGAAATCAGACTTGTATTTATTCTAGTAAAGTCGTGATGTCGAGATAAGACAATCATATGATATTGGACGGTTATAATGTTTTGCTAGAAGCCGCTTATAACTTATGAGTTATGAACTCATTACCATTATCATATGATCCTATAGGGTCACACACCTAAGCAAACTGGATATTATAAATTGGGTTTTGATCATTAGAGTAATGATCATGATTAACGCATATAAGATATACGTTGATATCGTTTTTCTATGAGGGTGTCGATCGACACTAATAGTGAGTATCGATCGACACCACCCAGGTCGTCTTCTCGATCCTTGACTTTCTGTGAGGGTGTCGATCGACACCAATGGTGGGTGTCGATCGACACCTGTCGGCAACTCCAGCCTATATATATGATATGAGGGCTAGAGTTTGTGAAATATAGAAGAAGCCTTAGGCTGCCACAGAAAACTCAGAAAAACGAAGAGAAAACTCAAACGCGAATCGTTCGCGAAGGCACTAGCATCCCGTCGTCCAGTTTGTGTGTGTGTGGACTTCTGTAGAGGCGCAGCACTTGAGGCGCTTCCTGATCTCGATTACCTGATCTTCTTCCGCTGCTTAATCTCCAGGTATGTTAAAGATTTGACATATATTCAACATAGATTCAATTGGCACAAGATCCGTGACTTAGGATTGTTGTTAGGACTGTTTTAATTCGATTAAAACCTGAACGAAATCCTTCAGTGGTATCAGAGAGGTGTGTTTCTATTGAATCTGTTGAAATTTTGTAAAATCCCCTTGTTCAAAATCGTTTTTTGACGAAGAACGCCGTTCTGGGTTCTTCGGTGTCGACCGACACCAATCCGGTGTCGATCGACACCAATTAGGTTTTCTGTGAAAAGGGTGTCGATCGACTTGGTGTCGATCGACATCACTCTCCGGTGACGACCGACACTAATGTAGTGTCGATCGACACCAATCAGGTGGTGACGACGACACTAATGTAGTGTCGATCGACACCATTCGGTGACGACCGACACTAAGGTAGTGTCGATCGACACCAGTTCAGAACTTGCTTTTCTAGCTTGTTTAACTTAAGAATTTTTACAAGTAAAGAACGAGTTAAAAATCTGGAATATATAAGTCATATAAACTAGATTGATGTTCCGTTCCTCAAACCTAATATTAAGCTTTTAATATCTCCCAATCTTGTCAACTGTCAAGGCTCGTTTCATTGTGTGATGGGTCTGCCAAAGCAGGGTGTCCGCAATTACATGAGTGAGGCAGGTTGTAATCGTTACTACGGACTTAAAAGATTGGTTTGCTTAACTGGGCTATCAAAATAGTTTTGGGCTCAGAGATATAGGATCGGATTTGATATAAGATATTAATCCGAGACAAGAATTATATATGATATAATTAGCAAAGTGTTGCTTACCTAAATAGCTAAAGTTTGGGCGATGGGCCAAAGCTCACTCAAATTTTTGTAAAATATGGATCTTGGATCATTATATTCAATTGAGGAAAATTGTTTTGAATATAATGTGAGTTTCTTAATTGTTAAGATTTCTCATTTCTTGAACATCGAAACTAAACTCTCATTTTGTGTTTTTCAGCTATGGCTAGCTCCCCTCACAGAAACACATTCTCGCTTTGATCCGTCCTTGAGAAGGACAAGCTTAATGGATCGAACTTCCTTGAATGGTATCGGAACTTGAGAATTGTTCTCAAGCAGGAGAAAAAGGAATATGTCCTCGAGAAGGTTCTCCCTGAGAAACCGAAATCCAATGTCGGACACGCTGAAAGGAATGCTTGGGAGAAGCATTCCAATGATGAGGTCGATGTGAGTTGTCTCATGCTGGCTACCATGAACTCGGACTTGCAGAAGCAATACGAGAACGTGGCGTCACCTGTTGAGATGATCACTAGCCTGAAAGGGATGTTTCAGGAGCAAGCACGAACTGAGAGATACCAGACGGTTAAGTCTCTCATTGAGTGCAAGCTACCAAAGGATGGTCCAGTTAGCCCACATGTCATTAAGATGATGGGTTATATTGATAACTTGGCAAAACTGGATTGTCCCCTTAGCCAAGAGTTGGCTACGGACATCATTCTGCAGTCGTTGCCGTCGAGCTTTGATCAGTTTATCATGAACTATAACATGAACAACATGACAAAGACTTTGACGGAACTGCATGGCATGCTCAAGACAGCTGAGCCAAACATCAAGAAGGGCACCCCTAATGTACTTATGGTGCAAGGGGGTAAAAAGTTTAAAAACATGCTAAGGGTAAAGGAAAAGCTAAGGCATTCCCGATTGAGAATCAGGATAAGCCTGAGACTTCTTCCAAACCCAAACGCGGCCCTACTGATGCTGATAAATGCCATTACTGCAATAAGTCTGGGCATTGGAAGAGAAATTGCAAAGAGTATATGGGAGATCTAAAGAACTCGAAGAAGACGTATGAGACGACTTCTTCAGGTATCTATGTTATAGAAGTAAATGTTACTACTTCAGGTTCTAAGTCTTGGGTATTAGATACCGACTGTGGCGCTCATATTTGTACAAATATGCAGGGTCTAAGAAACAGTAGAACGCTGGAGAAGGGACAAGTGGACCTGCGCGTTGGGAATGGAGCAAGAGTTGCTGCATTGGCCGTAGGAACTTATCATTTGTCTTTGCCGTCAGGCTTGGTTTTAGAATTGAATAATTGCTACTATGTACCTGCTATAAGCAGAAACATCATTTCTATTTCTGTTTTGGATTTAAAGACTTTCATTTTTCGATTAAAAACAAGTGTTGTCTTTTTTGATCGTAATGAAATGTTTTATGGTAGCGCTCCATTAGAGAATGGACTTTATATTCTTAACCAATCTTTGCCTGTCTATAACATAAGTACTAAACGGTTAAGAACCAATGACTCGAACCCTACGTTTCTCTCATCGTTTCCCATCAAATCAATGAGAAAATGATTCAAAAGCTTCATAATGATGGACTTTTGGACTCATTTGATTTTGAATCATTTGAGAAGTGTGAATCCTGTTTATTGGGCAAAATGACAAAGGCCCCTTTCAACAAATTTAATGAAAGGGTCGGTGACCTATTGGGACTAATACATACCGATGTATGTGGTCCAATGAGTATTAGTGTTAGAGGAAACTTTCAGTACTTCATCACGTTTACTGATGACTTCAGTAGATTTGGTTATGTCTATTTAATGAGACATAAATCGGAATCCTTTGAAAAGTTCAAGGAGTTCCCAAATGAAGTACAGAACCAACTTGGCAAAAGTATCAAAGCTCTTCGATCAGATCGTGGAGGTGAGTACTTAAGCCAAGAGTTCAGTGATCATCTGAGTAACTGTGGAATTGTTTCACAACTCACTCCTCCTGGAACACCTCAGTGGAATGGTGTGTCTGAAAGGAGGAATCGGACTTTATTGGATATGGTTCGATCGATGATGAGTCAAGTAGATCTTCCATTATCCTTTTGGGGATATGCTCTAGAAACGTCTGCGTTTACGCTAAACAGAGTTCCATCAAAATCAGTCGAGAAGACGCCATATGAGATGTGGACTGGAAAAGTTCCAAGTTTGTCTTTTCTAAAAATTTGGGGTTGTGAAGCTTATGTCAAGCGGTTGATATCTGATAAGCTTGAACCCAAATCTGATAAGTGCTACTTCGTTGGTTATCCTAAGGAAACCAAGGCTTACTACTTTTACAACCGTTCTGAGAACAAAGTGTTTGTTGCTAAGAACTGTGTTTTTCTTGAGAGAGAATTTCTTTCCAAGAAGAACAGTGGGAGTAAAGTACAACTCGAAGAAGTTCGAGAATCACAGGAGCCTGCTCAACCTGTCGAGGAAGAGCAGGGACTGGATCTACAAAGAGTTGTATAGTCCGAACCTGTGATGCCAGAAGTTCGCAGATCCGAAAGGATTCGTCACGAGCCCGAGAGATATGGATTTCTTGTGACTAATTGTCATGATCTCTTGATCATTGACAGTGACGAACCTGCGACTTTCGAAGAAGCAATGATGGGCCCTGACTCCGAAAAGTGGTTTAAAGCCGCTGAATCCGAAATCGGTTCCATGTCACAAAACCAAGTATGGATTTGGGTGATTTACCTGATGGTGTAAAAGCCATTGAGTGTAAATGGGTCTTCAAGAAGAAGATCGATGTGGATGGAAACGTTCAGATTTACAAAGCTAGGTTGGTGGCAAAAGGTTTCAAACAAGTTCAAGGTGTTGACTATGATGAAACCTATTCCCCAGTCGCTATGCTTAAATCTATTCGGATTCTCCTAGCAACAGCCGCTCATTATGATTATGAGATTTGGCAAATGGATGTGAAAACAGCTTTCCTTAACGGGATTCTGGAGGAGGATGTGTACATGACACACCTCCGGGTTTCATTGATCCTAATGCTGCTGGGAAAGTATGCAAGCTTCATAAATCCATTTATGGATTGAAGCAAGCATCTCGGAGTTGGAACCTACGTTTTGATGAAGCAGTTAAAAAGTTTAACTTCATCAGAAACGAAGACTAACCTTGCGTTTACAAAAAGACTAGTGGGAGCGCAGTTGCATTTCTCGTACTGTATGTAGATGACATACTTCTCATAGGAGATGATATTAGTTACTTCAGTCAGTAAAGGACTGGCTCGGAAGTTGTTTCTCGATGAAAGACATGGGTGAAGCCGCCTATATTCTTGGAATAAGGATCTATAGAGATAGATCAAAGAGGCTGATTGGACTGTGCCAGGACACTTATATCGATAAGGTTCTACACAGGTTCAACATGCATGATTCCAAGAAGGGCTTGCTTCCGATGTCTCATGGCATTACTCTCAGCAAGAAGCAGTGTCCTTCGACACCTGCTGAGCGAGAGCGCATGAGTAGGATTCCTTTTGCTTCTGCAGTAGGATCTATTATGTATGCCATGCTTTGTACTCGTCCTGATGTTGCTTGTGCTTTAAGCATGACGAGTCGATACCAATCAGATCCCGGTGAGAGTCACTGGACTGCCGTCAAGACAATCCTGAAGTATTTGAGAAATACCAAGGATAAGTTCTTAGTGTACGGATGAAGTGATGAGCTTGTAGTGAGTGGTTATACGGACGCCAGCTTTCAGACAGATAGAGACGATTTCCGATCTCAGTCTGGTTACGTCTTCTGTCTGAATGGAGGTGCAGTTAGTTGGAAGAGTTCCAAGCAGAGCACCGTGGCGGACTCAACGACCGAGGCTGAATACATCGCTGCTTCTGAAGCGGCGAAGGAGGCTGTTTGGATTAGGAAGTTCATTACTGAGCTTGGTGTGATTCCTAGCATTTCTGAGCCTGTGGCATTGTTTTGTGACAACAATGGAGACATAGCTCAGGCTAAGGAGCCCAGATCACATCAGAAATCCAAACACATTGAGAGGAGATATCATCTGATTCGTGATATCATTGAGAGAGGTGACATCAAGATCAGCAGAGTTCCGACAGACGAGAACGTTGCTGACCCATTGACTAAGCCACTCCCACGACCGAAGCATGAGAGTCATGCAGCTGCTATAGGCATTAGATTCCTTAAGCAGTAATCTTGTTTTAGTGGGAGTTATCATATTTATATTTTGATGTTCATGTAAACATACATTTGGTTATGTTTTATTTAATGAAATTTTTTCAGTATTATTTAATGGTGTTATTAAATAATTGTCCAAAAGTAATTTATGGCATTCTTATAGATCATCAAATACGTGATTTGATCATGAGACTCTATAAGTGATAGATGACATAAATTATTTGTGTCCATAGTCGAGGTTATCAAAGTTGGACATTGATAACCGCGCGAGACTAGTATGTGAGGTGACTGATGACTAAGTTTCATGGAGTCATTAATAGGAGTATTAAAGTCAATCACATAGATATGTGTTAGAGAACACATGATCGGACATGACCCGCTAATGAGAACTCTACAAGATTGTTATATGAGTGTCATAAGAGTTTCTCATTACGACTATAGAATATAGTCCTTTGACCTGAGTTCATCATGTTTTCTTACATATGAATTGGTATGCTTTGACTCTGTCAAACGTCAGCCGTAACTGGTGGCTATAAAGGCATTGATTGGGCATATTATGAAGTATATAAGGATCAGGGATGGAACAAGATGGAATTTGTCCCTCCCATATAACGGGAGATAAATATCTCAGGGCCTATCGAAGATTTGATACTGGAAATGCGTGGTCGCGCTCAAACGGATTGAATGTCAATCGTTTGTCTTTTATCAATAAATCGGAGTTCGATAAACATGGTTTGGTTGATTAAGGATGACACGAGTTCTTGCCTTATGCCAGATCGAGATATAGAGACAAAGGGATTATGGGAATAGTTGATTCCAGTACAAGTGGGAGATTGAAGGGAATGTCCTGAAATCAGACTTGTATTTATTCTAGTAAAGTCGTGATGTCGAGATAAGACAATCATATGATATTGGACGGTTATAATGTTTTGCTAGAAGCCGCTTATAACTTATGAGTTATGAACTCATTACCATTATCATATGATCCTATAGGGTCACACACCTAAGCAAACTGGATATTATAAATTGGGTTTTGATCATTAGAGTAATGATCATGATTAACGCATATAAGATATACGTTGATATCGTTTTTCTATGAGGGTGTCGATCGACACTAATAGTGAGTATCGATCGACACCACCCAGGTCGTCTTCTCGATCCTTGACTTTCTGTGAGGGTGTCGATCGACACCAATGGTGGGTGTCGATCGACACCTGTCGGCAACTCCAGCCTATATATATGATATGAGGGCTAGAGTTTGTGAAATATAGAAGAAGCCTTTGGCTGCCACAGAAAACTCAGAAAAACGAAGAGAAAACTCAAATGCGAATCGTTCGCGAAGGCACTAGCATCCCGTCGTCCAGTTTGTGTGCGTGTGGACTTCTGTAGAGGCGCAGCACTTGAGGCGCTTCCTGATCTCGATTACCTGATCTTCTTCCGCTGCTTAATCTCCAGGTATGTTCGAGATTTGACATATATTCAACATAGATTCAATTGGCACAAGATCCGTGACTTAGGATTGTTGTTAGAGCTGTTTTAATTCGATTAAAACCTGAACGAAATCCTTCAAAAACATACGTACATTCTTACAACGAGTCTTTAACAAAAAGCCAGAAAATTACTCCCACCGTTCCTAACGTTCCACTGCGCTCTATGAGCTCCTACTGGATATCTGCAAAAGGCAGGGGAAATGGGGGTAAGTAATCTTAGATTACTTAGTGAGTTTAGAGCACATGCATAAAACAATCCCAACCCAAACCCAACGCAAGCAATCAACAGAGTAAACACGCAATAGCCGAAGCAACATGATAGATATAGCCGAAGCATGCATCTTAAGCTATATGACCAACTCAAACCATCCTTTCACGCGTGGGCAACAGAGATCTCATCATCAAGTGCGGTGTATTCCCCCACCAAAGATTCCGGGCTTGGTAGCCTTGTTTCCCGTCCCGAACATGCTAACCGAGTGCCCACTCAGGGATCACCCTCGGAGAGCTACCCCGTCGGGTACTTCCCACTTCTCTGTCCTTCGATACGGTGAGGAACGAACCATAGGGAATACACGCACACCGCCACTGAACCGACCAACGGTCCCGCCGTTCCGTTGAGGAGATAGGTTCACAGCAGTATCCACGAAGGACGCTCACCGCCTATCTCTCTCCCGGAACCACCGAACCAAACCACATCAAAACGCCGAGCCACCAAGGCACCAAACCACCAAGACCAAACCACCGAGCCATCCAGTTAAGTATCGTATAAGGGTCGTGCTCTGGATCCACGATCTCGGCAGCCCTCATACCATACTCGCCCAGAAACGTTCACCACGGATTCATAACTGCGCACCATGCACCATGTTCAAGGTTTCCAACAAGAAAACCATGAACTTACTTCATCGTGGTACCCTGCATAACTGGTTAGTATGTGTACCACGAGAAGGACCTGCATCGTCAGCCAATCATGATCCAAACAAGCATGCAATCAACGATCAATAATCCCTAAGGCATGCAAGTAAACAATCAAGCACAGATCACGCAACACAACAAATCCGTCACCACCGAACTTATGGTATAGCCATATATAGCATAAGCTCGACAGCAACGCTACCCAAACCCTAAACCCACCTTGACAAAGGCTGAAAGACTTCTAGCACTCCTACGCCAGGCTCCGGTTTCTCTACGGTTTCTTCTCACGAACAAGCTCCCTCTCTCGGTTTCTCTCTTAGTGGAAAAAGGTAAGGGTTGCGAAAATGGAGCAAATTAAACAATGGTCTGCTATTTAACACCTTCCCAAACCTACCACCTAAACCGCAGGATGACACCTAGACCACACTAAGCACCACCTAAGCACGACGATTCAAGGTTAGGTACACATAGGGATTTCTTCACCTTAAGGTTTTCCGACACCTCCAGCTTTACAAACGGTGCTCCTTGGCGTTCCAACACCTCATACTGTGCCACAGATGAATCACCAATTGACCTGGTTAGGTACACCTCTTCCCCTTACCTAACTTGCTTCCCATTGGACCAAAATCAAGCTACTAACCGCTTCACAAATAACTCATGTTCCCGTCGTCCAAAAATTGATTTCTTGGACTCGAAATACTCACCCTGATCTCCTTGAGCTCCTCAGAAAAGTTCAGGATTTTTGATCAAGTAGAACTCGAGATATGAATTAATCTTTCTCCGCCTGTCTCACCTCGCGCATCCGACTTGCGCGAATTTTAACTCTCTCAAGAGAATTTTTCTTGGACTGAATCCTTTTGCACTAGCTCCAGAAATGTCTCTAGTATCACTGTGCAAAGTCCCGGAATTTATAAAATTGTCCTCATAATTCTTGGGAATTTGTTTCTGACTGAAGGCAATTTCTGCTCTGAACTGGGTCTTTACATTCTCCCCCCTTAACAGAATTCGTCCTCGAATTCCTAAGGATGTGATGACTCTCCTACTTCCGTCACCGTATCTGACTGAAAGAACTCAGGGTACTTTTCTTTAAAACGTTCCTCATCTTCCCACGTGATGACCATTCGGTTCTGTCTTCCCCAAAACACTTGTAATTGAGGTATCTCGCGGTTCTGATAAACAGGATTTTTCAATCACTATCAATCAATTGTAGTATAAAGAGTGTCAAACGACTTGGGAAGTAATCAAACAAACACCAAAGATTCAGAGAGTTACTTAAGCTAAATGCAACAAGAATTTGAGTATGATTCAGTTCTAACAACCTAATAAATGCAAACAAAGAAAACAAAATAAAAGCAAGCAAGAACAAAGCAGGATCAAGAAATAAAAGAGAAACAAACAAGAATCAAACTAAGAGCAAGAAAAATAAAAACAAGCAATAACAAAAACAGGGGAAATCAAGTTCTAAAAGGCATCAGGCTTATGGATGCAGGTTATTGACTTCAAGTGATCAAGAGGGAGACCAAGGCTAGCTAAAAACACACTTAAGAACCTTCCTATGCATTAAACAACTTCACTAATCACAACACTCTCATGCAATGATCCTAAACCACCATGATTTGATCATCAATTCTCATTGGATCAAATCATGGAAGCCAGCAATAAGGACAAGTCTAATCAAGTAAACTAAACACCCTAGCATCAACTCTCATTGGCTAGCATGCAAAGCTCTCTAAAGACTTGGCTCAGGAATTTCATCAAACACCTTTTGGGCATGCAAAACCCTAACATCTAGAACAGAGATTTTGCCTCTAATCTAGCATTAAGAACAGCCAATAGAGAAAGAAACTAACAGATAAATACTAGCTAAGCCTTGATCACCCCTTAATCACCCTAGGTCTACCTAATCCATAAACCTAACTAAAAGACTACTCACCAATCTCCATGAAGATACACAAATCCATAAAGGATAGATGCATATTCAAGAGATTAACAAGGACAAACAAGAAAATAAGAAGAAATGATCAAAGATAAAAGCAATAGTACTTGATTAAAGAGAAAGAAGAACAAAGGATTTAGGTTTACACTTAGGATAAAAAGATGATAAGAGATGTCCCATCAAATAGGTTTAGGACCTATTTATATATAAGTCTAGAAAAAGCCCTAGTTAACCCAACAATCCTGGGTTAAACCAGGAAAAACCAAATAAAAAATTCGGAAGTCAACTTCGGTTTGTAAAAGTCAACATTTCTTCTCTCCTCGAAACTCCCTAGCGACCAAGTGCTGGCCGCTAGGTACAGGTCGCTAGGCTGTAGCGACCAACAGCTGGTCGCTAGGTGAAGCCGCTACGAGTCGCCAAGAATGCTCCAATTGGCTCGCTGGGTCGCTAGCGGGCTTCATCAGGTCGCTGTGGTGTAGCGGCCTACGTCTGGCCGCTAGGTGGAGTCGATGGGCTGTAGCGACCAACATCTGGTCGCTAGGCTGCTCGCTAGGATGCACTCCGAGCTACTTCACTTGGTCTTTGCTCCCTTTTTGCTCCAATTGTCTCCAAGTCTCCTCCAAATCCACTCCAAGTCCTGAAAAGATACACTAGATGCAAATGCAACCTAAAATGCCTAAATGACAATAGAAACCATGTAAATGAAGCTAAAAAGGTATGATCAAAACAATAAAAATGCACCAATATCAACTCCCCCAAACTTATCCTTTGCTTGTCCTCAAGAAAAGCAAAAGAAAGAAGGAGAGAGCTGGTTAGAAGGTGGGAGCTCAGATCCACAAGTAACAACAAATGAATCAAATTGATGTTCTAGTTCTTGATTCTAAAGTGCACTTGATGTTTAACCTACTCCAAAAGAGTTAGCCATGCCCATCCCAACAAGAATTTCATCCCAAAGCTCAACCTACACAAACATTTCATGCATTTCTCCCTTTAACATTCATTGAAATTGGAACCATGAATCAAGCTTGTGTAAACTTGTTTTGGCTCACTTGGCTTAGGGTTTAGGTTTTGAGGTAAAAATGACCTCAAATAGGAAGGGTTTTTAAATCAAACACAAAGGATCACTCAATGAAAAAGATTGAACTATGGCATAATGCTAAAGGTAAATGACAACTGATGCATACAGGACTAGACTCCCATCTACCCTCATGCCCCAAATGTCATTACCTATTCATCTATTCTCAGCCCAAAAGTTCATCTATTCTACCCTTTTTCAAAACCTTATTAGTTGAATGCATTGCTCTACTCTTTGAACTTAATCACTTAGCTCTTAACACTTGATTGGGGAAATCTCTCTCTCTTTTCTTTTCACTAGCCTTTTCTTTCTTTCTTTTCTTTCTTTTTTTTTTTTTTTATTTGGCCACTTTGGGCTCTTTTGCTTATTCACTTTCTTCTCTTTTCCCCTTTGTTTTTTTTTTTTTTTTAGAGAGACTTCCCAACCCAACACAACACTTAAACATAGAGCTTTTCTTTTCTTATCACTAGCACTAGCAAACATTCAACTAATCCCATATTCTTTCCACTTTTTAGGATTCTTTGATTCTTCTACACTTATGATCACACTTCCCAAAGTCTCAACTCAACCCACCTAATCCTAAACCAAGCTCAAAAATGAAAAGCTGGATCTATATGAGAGTCTAAACCTGTCGTCCCAAATCCTAACACTTTATGCTTAGTTCAATCATAAGGGGAAAAAGGCCTCACAGATCTCTCAAATAAAAATGTTGGCTTGAATGAAGGATAGGCTAAGGGTGAGGATATCTACTAGGGCTAGCAAAAGAGTGGTAAAAAGATGGAAGAAAGCCCTAGTATTTTCAAGGTATCCATGAGCTTCATCAAGATTACACAAGCATGATAATTAAAAGTCAAGATTAGAGGTCCAAATAAAATAGGGAGAAACACAATCCATGCAAGTTTCAGCTAAACTAAGGCAATCAAAACAGTTGATCCAAGCATGGTTCATCCTTACTTTCAGCTCAACAACAAATGCAATAGAGAACCACTAACTAGAGCACCAAGTTCATTCCAAATGTTAATACTCTACAAGGAAAACTCATCATAGCTCCCTATGCAAATGCATGTTCATGCAATCCTAAATGAAATGCTCTCTAGACTCAATCCTAAAAATGAAAGAAGATATGATCCTACATGCATTTTTTTTTTAAACATATCTATATACAAATGCAATGCAGACTCAAAGAGATTCAAACAAAAGAGAACACCATGTTAGAAACTGGTCACTCCCCCAAACTTATTTCACACTGTCTCAGTGGGAACAAGTCTGAAAGAGTAACCGAAAATAAGAGAAAGAAAAACAAGATAAATCTAAAGAAAATATGTACAAGGAGTATGAAGGTGTACCTCAGAACTGCTGGGACGGAGAAGACTCGGTGGAGTCTCCTAAGGAGAGGGACTCATTGTCCGAGTATGGGCCTGGGGCGGGAACGTATCTGCGTGCAGCACGGCGTCGCTCACAGGCGGAAGAGCGTGAAGGCTCAGAAGAACTGGCAAGGTCACTGCTGATGTGTGAAGAGTGGCGGCGTGCTGCAATGGGCTCAGAAGAGTCGCCCATCTGCTCATCATGTGAAGGCCCTGCATCTCTGCTCGAGGAAGCGCCCTTCATGAGTTTCTTCACTTGCTTCTTCAACGTCTTCACTGTGTTGACCAGCTTCCCTATCGTCCGGTCTTGCCACTTGTTCCATCGCTGCAGCCGGCGAATCTGAGAGTGAGCGACGTGAAGGTGACCATCCGGAATGGCGGCCATGGTAGGATGGAAATGATAGCGAGCACTCCCATATACGGGGCTTGGTGGCGGAATGGGATATGCGTTATCCTCACCATCGTTCGCCTGCCCTGCGGCGTCTGCAGCTCTAGCATCCCTGTTGCGACGGATCGTCTTTAGCGGCTCAGAGGTGTGGAGATGATGCTTGTTCGGGAGGAACACGACATTGTTCGGTGCCGTGATGTCTGTGAGAGCAACTTTGGGTAGCATAATGATGCTCTGCGCATCTCGCTCGTGGTAGAAGGAGTATCCAAACTTATCACTCGTCATGCCTCTTAGAAACTGGATCCTGCCCAAGAAATGGATATCAATCCAATCTGCCCTCAATGATGGTCCGTCCATAGGAATGTCCTTGGCGATGAAAATGGGGGTGATCAGTCCACCGATACTCAGCTGAGGCGTCTTATCCGTGTGCGTCCATGCCCAATCCTGAAGACACAACAAGCGCGTCATGAAGAAACCCACCATGCTGAAACTGTAGTTCTCAGGAAAAGGTACTCTGTTCTGCAGCCATGGGCGGACACCCAATGCGAGAAGTCGCAGCTCTTCTTCGTTCACTCCACCTGTTTCGCGTCTAGCGAAGATAGAGTGGGCAAGAGTCCTGTGAACAAATCTAATGGCTGGATGTCTGATGTGATTACTCCTGTTCTGTCCTGGTACGTACCGTCCAGCAACGGCTCCCCAAAAAGCAGCGGCGGTAGTTCCATCTCCCGGAGGACTAAGTCGCAGACCATCCTGCATCTCGTAGATGTCGCTCAGCTCACGGAAACCCATCCTGTAACTCCTCTGGTAGACTGAGAAGGTGATGTATCCATATCCCTCGTCCTGTGTCCTGTGTCCGTGCTGTGTCACCCTCAGAGAGGCTAAGAACTCACACGAAGGCTCAGGGTGAGATGAGTAGTGTGTCCGGAGGAGTATGTGGAGACCTCCCATCTCTCTGAGAATAGCCATCACGTCATCGTGGATCCCGAGCAACTGCAATGACCCCGGATGGGGGAAACGCGTCGGCACCCAATCAATGCTTCTGATCTTCTTCAAAAGCTGATGGTAAGTCGGAGGGATTTTTTCCTTGCTCCTGGACCTCTTGGTGCTTTTCCGGGTGGGCTGCTCAATTGGGACATCCTCAGGCTCACTCTCTGCCGCTTCTTGTTGTCTCCTACTACCAGATGTAGCAATTCCTTTTCCCTTGTCCGCTCTACTGCTTGAAACAGCAACACTCTTGCCCTTGTTTGTTCTGCTGCCTGAAGCAACTTCAGCCGGTTCCCTTTCTTCCTCATCTCTTAATGCTGCCAACTTCTTTTGCCTTGCCGTTTTCCTTTGTCCTCCAGCCATGGTGGTTCTGCACATCAAACAAAACTTGGAACTTGTTAGTTTAAAGCTCAATGCATCATCACAAATAAGTGAAATAGGAACCAAGTTTGCAAGATAGCAAGATTGCCAAGGAACCATCAAGGGATCAATCAAATGCTTAAGGAAATGCAGAGAAAATCAATTCAATCCAATTCAAATCATCCAATTCTTAAGCAAATGATGCAGCAAGGACAACCACACAACCAAGATGGCAACACTAGCTTAGGGACATGATTAGCAAAACCTTTCAAAGCACCAGCTCAAATCAAACCTCAATCAACATGTTTTACATGAAAATTTGAAATGAGCTTAACTAAAAACTTGCCAAAACCTTGCCACAAGCTAGGATTTATCATCAAACCATCATAAAGCACTCATCAAACATCAAAACCGCTCATCATCAAGAACAAACAACCATGATCCCAAGAACTCAACCAAAAATCAAGATTCTAACCCATTTTTCAAAATTTTGTGAAACAAAAATCATCCAAATGAGTTAGTCTCTTGCATTCATGCTAAACATACTCAAATACACGCAATTCAACCATCAACAATCATTTCCCCCAAAATTTTTCAAAACCCCCAAATCCTCAAGAACCCTAATTCGGATTTTTCAAATTCATGCAGTTGGGATTCGATTTTGGTTCCAATTCTTCCTAATCTATCAACCATGAGTCTAAACCAAGCTAATTCAACCAATTTCGGCACAATGCATCAACAAAAACTGAAATCGAAATTTCACCCATAAGAGTTCAAAACGAAAATCAGAGAATGAGAAGCATACCTTGTTCGTGGTTGAAGAATGAGATGAGAAGGAGAAAGAGCAGTGAATTTCGCGCACAGGGAAACAAAAATCGTCGAAAATGGTTGTGTTTTGAGTGAAAATCGATATGGAAAAAGAAATGAGAGTTTGTGTTCTTCCTTGAGAGAAAACTGAGTGAAAAACGATGGTGAAGGATTGATTTCGTCGATGGGAGGAGAAGAAGAAGGTGTAAGTCGGTTAAAATCAGGTGGAATCCGGTTTAAATGACCAAAATCGATTTAAAAATCGGTTTAAAATACTTAAATTGAACCGGTCAAACGCGAGAAAAAGAGAGTTGACTTACCTGGAGGAGGGCTAGCGACCTGGGCAGACCGCTACGGGTAGGTCGCTACGGTCTAGCGACTTGATGAGGCCGCTAGGGATGGTCGCCACGGTCTTTGTCGATTACACATTTCGGTCCGCTTGGTCGCTAGCGACTACCTTTTGATCGCCACAGTCGAGCGACCTGTAATAGGTCGCTAGATCAGGTCGCTAGGGACCAAAAACGCCTAAACACTCTTGTAAACCCTTGTTTCAGTGCTCCAACCTCCATTGACTTCCTGAAAAACATCCTAAGAAACAAAATAAGCAAGAAAAAGAGAGTAAAAAGGTAAGAAAGAGTATTTACAAAGGATACTCATGGGACTTCCTCCCAAGTGAGCTTGTTTTAAGTCTCTTAGCTTGACTTTGCCATGATCTTAGGCTGGAGTTGTGTCTGAGAGAGCAACTGATCCTCCCTCTTCAATGAGCCCATCTGCCAAGTAAGGCTTGATCCTCTGACCATTCACAGTGAAGTCACTTCCTTCCTTGTTTCTTAGCACAACCACACCATATGGTCTCACTTCCTTAGTTCTGAAGGGTCCACTCCACCTTGACTTGAGTTTTCCTGGAAATAACTTGAGCCTTGAGTTGAAAAGCAGAACCATGTCACCTTCCTTGAAGTCTCTTTGCAGAATTCCTTTGTCATGAAAGGCCTTGGTTTTCTCCTTATAGATCTTGGAACTCTCATAAGCATCAAGTCTTATCTCATCAAGTTCACTCAGCTGTATCAACCTCTTTTCCTTAGCTGTTTTAATGTCAAAGTTCAGAAGCTTAACTGCCCAAAGTGCTTTGTACTCAAGTTCCACTGGAAGATGGCATGACTTTCCATAAACCAAGTTGAAAGGTGTTGTTCCCAAAGGTGTCTTGAAAGCTGTCCTATAAGCCCATAATGCATCATCAAGCTTGGCTGCCCAATCCTTCCTTGTCACACCAACAGTCTTCTCCAAGATAGCCTTGATTTGTCTATTGGAAACCTCCACTTGACCATTGGTTTGGGGATGGTAAGGTGTAGCAACTTTATGTTTCACCCCATGCTTCTTGAGCAGACTTTCAAAAACCTTATTGATGAAGTGTGATCCTCCATCACTTATCACCACTCTTGGTATCCCAAATCTTGGAAAGACGATGCTCTTAAACAGCTTCAGCACAGCCTTGGCATCATTAGTTGGGCTAGCAATGGCTTCCACCCACTTTGAGACATAGTCAACTGCTACTAAGATGTAGGAATTGCCATAAGAAGATGGAAAAGGTCCCATGAAGTCAATTCCCCATACATCAAAGATTTCCACCTCAAGAATTGGGTTTTGTGGCATCTCATTTCTTCTGCTGATGTTGCCTTTCTTCTGACATGGGTCACACCTAAGAATGAAGCTGTGTGTGTCTTTCCATAAGGTTGGCCACCAGAACCCAGCTTGAAGTATCTTGGCTACTGTCTTGAATGTGGCAAAGTGCCCACCATAAGTTGAACCATGGCAATGATGCAGAATGCCTTCTACCTCCTCTTCAGCAACACATCTTCTATAGAGTTGATCTTTGCAAAGAGTGTAGAGGTATGGTTCATCCCAGAAGTACCTTGTTATATCCTTGAAGAATTTCTTCCTTTGGTAGTTGTCCAGCTTCAGGGGTTCCCTCTCACATGCTAAGTAGTTAACTATATCAGCATACCAAGGAGCTTTCTCTTCCAACCTCTCTGCTTCATCCAGCTTGTTTGCTACCTCTGCAGCTTCAAAAACAACCTTGATGGCCATGAGTTGTTCTTCAGGAAGTGAATCATCAATTGGAATGTTGTTCTCTATCCTCAGCCTTGACAAGTGATCAGCAACACCATTTTCAACACCTGGCTTGTCCTTGATCTCCAGATCAAACTCTTGAAGCAGCAAAATCCATCTCAGCAATCTTGGCTTGGCATCCTTCTTGGCAAGCAAGTGTCTCAAAGCAGCATGATCTGTGTAGACAATAACCTTTGATCCAACCAAGTAAGACCTGAACTTCTCAAAAGCAAATACTATAGCTAGGAGCTCCTTCTCAGTGGTTGCATACTTCACTTGTGCTTCATCCAAGGTTCTGCTAGCATAGTAGATTACATGCAGCTTCTTGTCTTTCCTCTGACCCAACACTGCCCCAACTGCATAGTCACTTGCATCACACATCAGCTCAAATGGGAAGTCCCAATCTGGTGCCTGAACAATGGGTGCACTGACCAACTCCTTCTTGATTCTCTGAAATGCTTCAAAGCAGTCAGCATCAAACTCAAATGCCACATCTTTGCAGAGGAGTTTTGTGAGAGGTCTTGCAATCTTAGAGAAGTCTTTGATGAATCTCCTATAGAAGCCTGCATGTCCTAGAAAGCTTCTAATCCCTTTCACATCCCTTGGAGGTTCCAAACTGGTCATCACCTCAATCTTTGCCTTGTCAACCTCAATCCCCAACTCTGAAACCTTGTGCCCCAACACAATGCCCTCTCTGACCATAAAGTGGCACTTTTCCCAGTTCAGCACTAAGTTTGTCTCCTCACACCTGTTTAGAACCCTGCACAAGTTTGACAAACAAGCAGAGAAAGAGGAGCCATATACAGAGAAGTCATCCATGAAGACTTCCATGATATGCTCAATTAGATCAGAAAATATTGACATCATGCATCTTTGAAAGGTGGCAGGAGCATTGCAAAGTCCAAATGGCATTCTCCTATAAGCAAAAGTGCCATAAGGGCAGGTAAAGGTGGTTTTCTCTTGGTCATTAGGGTGGATTGGGATCTGGAAAAACCCTGAATAACCATCTAAGAAGCAGTAATAGGGATGGTTTGCTAGCCTCTCTAACATCTGATCAATGAATGGTAAGGGAAAATGATCCTTCCTAGATGCAGAATTCAGCTTCCTATAGTCTATACACATCCTATGGCCTGTGATAGTCCTAGTAGGAATCAACTCATCCTTGTCATTTTTGACAACTGTAATCCCTCCTTTCTTAGGCACCACATGAACTGGAGAAATCCATGTAGAATCTGAGATGGGATAGATGATTCCTGCATCCAAGAGCTTCAGAATTTCTTTCTTAACTACCTCCTTAAGGTTTGGATTCAGTCTCCTTTGATGTTCAATGGAGGTCATGGACTCATTCTCTAGGTTTATCCTATGCATACACAAGCTAGGTGAGATTCCTTTGATGTCATCTAGGGAGTAACCTATGGCTTTTCTATACTTCCTAAGCTCTTGGATGAGAAGACTAGTTTCCTCTTCACTAAGCTCATCATTAACAATGACAGGATATGAGTTATTAGTTCCTAGAAAGACATACCTTAGCCCTTGGGGAAGAGGTTTGAGGTCCAACTTTGGGGCTTTGAGCTCACTCCAATCATCCTCAATGCTAGACTGACCCTTGCTAGCTTCCTCTTTGATGTCTTCTTTCTCCACCATACTGACTTGGTGCTCAACATCCTGAATCTTCTCAAATCCTGAAACTTCTTCTTTAACCTTGTGTGAATCAAGGAGTCTCACATACTCAGCAGCTTCCACACTCAGGTTATCCTCTTCACTCTTGGAAGTCAAAGCCAACTGTAATGAGTCTTCTTGAGCCAGTTCTTCAAGGAATTCATCAGCCAACTCATCCATAGTCTCAATCCAAAACATCTGTCCTTCTATTGTTGGCTTCTTCATGGTCTCCTTGATGTCAAAGTTGAGAGTGTAGTTGTCCCCTAAGTGAAGATCAATCTTTAATCTCTGCACATCAATGATGGCTCCAGCTGTTGCCAAGAAGGGTCTTCCAAAGATGATTGGGTCCTTAGCTTCACCATCCATTTCCAGCACCACAAAATCAGTAGGGATTTCTGCATTTCCCATCATAACTGGCAGATCTTCAAGTAAACCAGTTGGATACCTTACTGTCCTGTCAGCCAAGATGAGTGATATCCTACATGGCTTGAAAGAAGTGAATCCCAATCTCTGAGCAACTGACAAAGGCATCAGACTAACACTTGCTCCAAGGTCACACAAACACCTTTCGAAGAGTAAAGGCCCTAATGAACAAGGAATTGTGAAGCATCCAGGGTCCTTCATCTTTTTTGGGATGACCTTCTTGGAGATAATAGCACTGCACTCATGTGTTAAAACCACCATTCCTTCCAGAGCTTTGGTCTTCTCTTTGAGGGCGTCCTTAAGGAATTTGTTGTACTTGGGAGCCATCAAAAAGGCGTCTATTAGGGGCATGGTGATTTGAACCTTGCTCATGTGGTTATCAAACATGGCTCTATACTTGTCTGTGAGTTGCTTCTTGAATCTTCCTGGAAATGGCAGCTTGGGTTCATAGGGTGGAGGGACAAAGACCTTCTCCTTTGCAGTAGATGATGATTTCTTTTCTGATTCAGTCTTCTTTTCACCAACTTTCCCTTTCCCTTTGTAGTCCACCATTTCCTCAACAACTGTCTTCTTGTAGTCCAACTCTTCTTCAGCAGCTTGTTCCACTGTATCTGACCCAATCTTCACTCCTTCATTACCCTCAGCTGTCTTCTCAACCTCGGTTTCAAGTTCCTCCTCCCAGCCAGCCTGGTCATTGTCCACAATGACCACTTTGGGACCTAGTTCCTTCCCACTTCTCAGAGTAATGGCATTGATGTACTCCTTGGGGTTTGGTTCCGGTTTCCCGGGCAGTTGTCCTTGGGGTTTCTTAGAAGAGGATGGCATTTGAGCCATTTGGTTGTCCAGGATCTTCATATGCTGCTGAAGGCTCTCTACTTTTGCATTGAAGTCATTCTTCATTGTGCTGAAATCTATAGCAGATCTGCCCTGACCTTCAATGATTTGCCTTAGCAAGGCATTTGTATCCTCTTGTGAGTTGGAAGAGCTAGTTGGAGCTCGTGGCTGTTGTTGCCCTTGATTTGGATAGTATCTTTGCTGGGGGTTTTGATTCTGTGGTCTAGGCCTGAAAGCTTGATTGTTGAAGTAAGGCTGCTGCTGGTAGTTGGTTTGTTGTTGACCTTGAGCTGGTGCCTTTTGTTGAGGGTAGACCTGGTCTTGTGGGTTTTCCACATTGGGGTTTCTATAGGAAAAGTTTGGATGGTTCCTACAGTTTGGATTAAAACCCTTTTGGAAACCTTGACCTCCCATGTAGTTGATCTCCTCCTGGCTATCTTGTGGCTGTTGAAAGGGACCCTCTTGGTACCCTTGGCCTTGATCAAATTCACCCACAAAGTTGATAGTCTTTTGGTTGGCATTCAGCAGCTTATCCATCTTCTCATTAAGGGCATGCATCTGTTTCCTATGATCATCACCCCCTCCTCTTGAAGTTCTGTCATAGTCATCACCATAAGAGGAGTTACTTTGGTAGACATTCTCCACAAGTTGGAGTCCAGCAGCTTCAGGAAGACCAAGAAAGTTCCCATTGCTAGCAGTGTCCAGCATTATTCTGTACTTAGGTAGAACACCTCTATAAAGAGTTGTGAGCAGGCTTTCTTTAGAGAATCCATGGTGAGGACATTGGAGAGTGTAACCATGGAATCTCTCCCAAGCTTCTCCAAAGTTCTCATTCTCTTTCTGGGCAAAGCTGGAGATGTCATTCCTTAGCCTGGCTGTTCTTGAAGTAGAGAAGAACTTGGCTAAGAACTCCTTCTTGCACTGATCCCAAGTAGTTATCTTTCCTTCAGGCAAGCTCTTCTCCCAAAGATGGGCCTTGTCTCCAAGAGAGAATGGAAATAGTCTCAGCTTGAAAGCATCCTCTGAAACTCCATTTCTCTTGACAGTGCTGCAGAGCATGTCAAACTTGTCTAGGTGATCCAATGGGTCTTCTAGAGATAACCCATGAAACTTGTTACTCTGGATCATGTTGAGGAGGCTCCCTTTGATCTCAAAGTTGTTGTTTTCTATTGGAGGTGGCCTGATTCCACATCTATTGCCATAGATGCTAGGTGCATCTATTTCCCCAATAGGTCTTTCTGCTCTGGCATTACCTCCTTGATCTCCTTGATTGTTGGCCATAGTGTGACCAAGTCTTTGCAGATGATCAAGTCGTTCCTGCTCTCTCCTTTCCCTTGCTATCTGTCTTTCCAAAGCCCTTATGTCGTCAGCTCTTGGAACAAGATTGGTTGGTCCTCTACTCCTCAAGTTCATACACTGAACCTGCAAAACAGAGGAAACACTTACAAAGAGAGTGAGAGTTCAGGAAGAGATAGGATTTAGTCTCAAGCAAGCTATCTATCTCTAATGGTTCAATTAACAATCCCAAGATGGCAACGGCGCCAAATTGATAAACAGGATTTTTCAATCACTATCAATCAATTGTAGTATAAAGAGTGTCAAACCACTTGGGAAGTAATCAAACAAACACCAAAGATTCAGAGAGTTACTTAAGCTAAATGCAACAAGAATTTGAGTATGATTCAGTTCTAACAACCTAATAAATGCAAACAAAGAAAACAAAATAAAAGCAAGCAAGAACAAAGCAGGATCAAGAAATAAAAGAGAAACAAACAAGAATCAAACTAAGAGCAAGAAAAATAAAAACAAGCAATAACAAAAACAGGGGAAATCAAGTTCTAAAAGGCATCAGGCTTATGGATGCAGGTTATTGACTTCAAGTGATCAAGAGGGAGACCAAGGCTAGCTAAAAACACACTTAAGAACCTTCCTATGCATTAAACAACTTCACTAATCACAACACTCTCATGCAATGATCCTAAACCACCATGATTTGATCATCAATTCTCATTGGATCAAATCATGGAAGCCAGCAATAAGGACAAGTCTAATCAAGCAAACTAAACACCCTAGCATCAACTCTCATTGCTAGCATGCAAAGCTCTCTAAAGACTTGGCTCAGGATTTCATCAAACACCTTTTGGGCATGCAAAACCCTAACATCTAGAACAGAGATTTTGCCTCTAATCTAGCATTAAGAACAGCCATAGAGAAGGAAACTAACAGATAAATACTAGCTAAGCCTTGATCACCCCTTAATCACCCTAGGTCTACCTAATCCATAAACCTAACTAAAAACTACTCACCAATCTCCATGAAGATACACAATCCATAAAGGATAGATGCATATTCAAGAGATTAACAAGGACAAACAAGAAAATAAGAAGAAATGATCAAAGATAAAAGCAATAGTACTTGATTAAAGAGAGAAGAACAAAGGATTTAGGTTTACACTTAGGATAAAAAGATGATAAGAGATGTCCCATCAAATAGGTTTAGGACCTATTTATATATAAGTCTAGAAAAAGCCCTAGTAACCCAACAATCCTGGGTTAAACCAGGAAAAACCAATAAAAAATTCGGAGTCAACTTCGGTTTGTAAAAGTCAACATTTCTCTCTCCTCGAAACTCCCTAGCGACCAAGTGCTGGCCGCTAGGTACAGGTCGCTAGGCTGTAGCGACCAACAGCTGGTCGCTAGGTGAAGCCGCTACGAGTCGCCAAGAATGCTCCAATTGGCTCGCTGGGTCGCTAGCGGGCTTCATCAGGTCGCTGTGGTGTAGCGGCCTACGTCTGGCCGCTAGGTGGAGTCGATGGGCTGTAGCGACCAACCGTCTGGTCGCTAGGCTGCTCGCTAGGATGCACTCCGAGCTACTTCACTTGTCTTTGCTCCCTTTTTGCTCCAATTGCTCCAAGTCTCCTCCAAATCCACTCCAGTCCTGAAAAGATACACTAGATGCAAATGCAACCTAAAATGCCTAAATGACAATAGAAACCATGTAATGAAGCTAAAAAGGTATGATCAAAACATAAAATGCACCAATATCAGGTTCTTCAACTTTCGAATTCTCCTTAGGCCAGTCTTGATAGGTCCTTCAGGGTAAGTCAGATCCGTCTGAAGCTCCTCTATCCTTTCGGGTTCAATAGCGTCTGTGTCTCGTATGTGCTTCCGTAGCATTGATACGTGAAAGACCGGATGCAAAATCATGTCCGTGGGTAAGTCCAAACGATATGCGACCTCACCCACTCGTCCTTTGATCTGGTACGGGCCAATGTACCGCACGGCCAATTTCCCAATCTTTCCGAAACGATCCTTTCCTTTCTGGGCTGATACCTTGAGGTACACCCAGTCTCCTACTTCGAACGTCACTTCCCTTCGTCCCTGGTCAGCATACTTCTTTTGTCTGTCCTGTGCCTTCTTCATATTCGTCTGAACGATGTGTAGCTTGTCCATGGTCTCGTCTACTATCGGCGGCCCAAACATCCTCCTCTCTCCTACTTCGGTCCAGCACAAAGGTGTTCGGCATGGTCTCCCATACAAAGCTTCGTACGGAGACATTCCGATACTAGCATGATAACTGTTGTTGTAGGAAAACTCAATCAACGGTAAGTAGTTTTGCCATACGCCTCCCCAATCAAGAATGCACAATCTTAACAAATCCTCCAACGTTCGGATCGTCCTCTCGGTCTGTCCATCCGTCTCTGGATGAAAAGCTGTACTGATGTGCAACACAGTTCCAGGGCACCTTGCAATGCTCTCCAAAATGCAGAAGTGAATCTCGGGTCTCGGTCTGACACAATGTTCATGGGTACTCCATGCAACTTTACGATCTGATTCACATACTGGGCGGCCAACACGTCTACCTTATCCGTATCCTTTATGGCCAACAAATGAGTCGCCTTAGTCAAACGGTCCACAATCACCCACACCATATTGTTCATCCTCCCCTTTGAAATCGGTAGTCCTCCAATGAAGTCCATGGATATCGAATCCCATTTCCATTCCGGAATTGGTAAGCTTTGTAGTAGTCCTCCTGGCACTTGATGCTCGGCCTTTACTTGTTGACAAATCTGACACTCAGCCACTTTCTTAGCTACGGACCGCTTCATTCCAGGCCAATGGTAATACCGCTTGATGTCTTGATACATCTTGGTACTCCCGGGATGGATGCTATACATTGACCGATGTGCCATCCTTAAGATCTCTCCTCTTAATCCTCCTCCTTCTGGTACACTGATTCTGCCTCTGAGCAACAACGTCCCATCCTCTGCCAATTGATACCCACTCGGATCTGCCTCCTCTGTCTCTTTAATTCTCTGAACAATCTTCTGGATCTTCTCGTCTCTCTCTTGCTCCTCACGAATACGACGGATCAAACCAACTTGTTGCACGGCTTGCAATCCCAACGGTTCACTGGTCTCTCCCTCTATTGCGGCCAAACTCATTTTTTTTCATTTCCTGATCCAGTTCCTCTACTTCCTTTCTTATACTCACGTCCGTCCTTCGCCTACTCAGCGCATCGGCCACCGCATTGGCCTTGCCTGGGTAATACTGAATCTTAATGTCATAGTCCGCAATGAACTCCATCCAACGCCTCTGACGTAAGTTGAGGTCTGCCTGAGTAAACAAATATGTAAGGCTCTTGTGATCCGTAAAGACTTGTACCTCCTCTCCATAGAGATACGATCTCCATATCTTCAAGGCAAAGACTACGGCTGCCATCTCCAAATCAGGAGTAGGATAGTTCCCTTCATGTTTCCGCAATTGTCTCGAAGCATAAGCTATCACTTTCTTTTCTTGCATCAGAACACAACCTAAACCAATCCTTGATGCATCCGTGTATACCAGGTACGGCTTGCCCGGTTCTGGCAACGTCAACACTGGTGCCGTCATCAATGCCTCCTTAAGCTTAGTAAACGCTCTCTCAGTCTCTGGACTCCACACAAACGGAACATCCTTTCCGGTTAGCTTAGTTAAGGGCTTAGCGATGGAAGAAAAACCCTTAATGAATTTCCGGTAGTAGCCAGCCAACCCAAGGAAGCTTCGTATCTCCGTAACAGACTTAGGTTGCGGCCAATCCTCAATCACTGATATCTTCTCCGGATCGACTGTAACTCCCTGCTTCGAGACTCGGTGTCCAAGAAAGCCGATCTCTCTTTTCCAAAATCGACACTTGTTAAACTTGGCGTAAAGCTTCTGGCTCCTTAATCTTTCCAAGACCTTCCACAAGTGCACCTCGTGCTCTTCCTTAGTCCGTGAGTATATTAGAATGTCATCAATGAAATGATCACGAATCCATCCAAGTAATCGTGAAACACTCCATTCATTAAGCGCATGAACACTGCTGGCGCGTTTGTTAATCCAAACGGCATCACCACGTACTCGTACTGACCATACCGAGTATTAACGCCGTCTTCTCCACATCTTCTTCCTTAATACCAATCTGATGATAGCCTGAGGCCAGGTCTATCTTCGAGAACCAACTCGCTCCCTGAAGCTGATCCAAAAGTTCATCGATCCTCGTAAGGATACTTGTCCTTAACCGTCACACTATTGATTCCTCGGTAATCAATACACAACCGCATGGTTCCGTCCTTCTTCTTTAAACAACACCACACCGGTGCTCCCCAAGGAGAAGAACTCGGTCTCACAAATCCTTTTCCTCCCAAGTCTTCTAAATGTGACTTTAACTCTGCCAGCTCGGCCGGCGCCATTCGATACGGTGCCTTCGCTATTGGTGTTGTCTCCGGCTTCAACGTGATTGAAAAAGGATTCTTCCTTGCCGGAGGTAACGTAGTCAGCGGTTCGAACACATCCGCAAACTCCCGTACCACCGGAATGTCCTCAATTCTTAACTCTTCCTCTTCTTCTTCTCCGATCACATTGATAGAAACAAGATAGGCCTCACCACACTCCAACTGCTTGATCACTCTGGCGGCTGCCACAAGGGACACTGACGGACTCGGTCTAATTCCCTGATAAACAATCTCGGGCTCCTGACCTTCTCTGAACGTTATCCTTCCTCTCTCGCAATCAATCATGGCCCTGAACCTTGACAACCATTCCATTCCAAGAATCACTTCATAGCGCTTCATAGGAGTCTCCAAGAGGTCCACCTTAAAGATCCTATCACACACTACCACGGGTACTCCCACTAACAACTCTTTCGACTTAAGCACTTCAGTACACGGGGTTTCTATCACTACACTTATCTCTCTCCTGACATAGGTTCCTCTGAACCTAGACGCGGCCTCAGGGGATACAAAACTATGAGTAGCCCCCGAATCGAACAGTACATGCGTGGGATTTCCACCAACATGCAAAGTCCCTACCAAACCACCACAATCACAATCAACATTCAAACTTTTATAAATTAAACATACATAAGAAGGTTGGCACCCTTGTTACATACCTGTTATGGGACCATGAGATGGTCCTGCGGAATCAAACTCTATTCCTTCAAGCGCGTACACACGGCCGACTGTGGCCTGACGCTTGGCTGCGGGGGCGATTGTCAACTGAGCGGGTGGTGCTGGCAAACCCAACTGATTTCCTCTTTGTGAACAACTGGTCGCATAATGTCCTTTCCCTCCGCACTTCAAGCAAGTAATATCATTAGCGTATGTTTGATCGGTTTTAGCTGCACTCGGACACTCCCGTGCTATGTGTCCCTCCCTTCCACACACGTAACATCCCCTCGGATTTCCCATCTCTTTTGGTCCACTTGCCCTTCCTCCACGATACGCATCACTCGTCCCTCCTCCTCTATGTCCTCCTCGGTTTCCTCCTCTGAAGCCTCCTCGGTTCCCAGTGAATCCTGCTCCGAATTGATTTGTCCTTGGAGCCGAATTCTGTCCTTGCTGAGATTCTCCCTTCCTTTTGTTTCTAGCCTTCCTTTCTTTCAGCAAGTACGTCTCCACGTTCACTGCCTTCTCAATGGCTTCATGTGGATTGGTGTAGGTCACCGATTGAAGTCGGCTTCCAATTCCGGATCTAAACCTTGCATGAACTGACGCGCCAACGCTCTATCACTCAGGTTGCAATAAGTAGCATAACGCTGCAGCTTCATGAACTCAGCCTCATACTCCCTAATGGTCTTATTTCCTTGCTATAGACGTAGAAACTTCTGCGCCAAACGGTCACGAGCCTCAGGTGGAAAATACTTTCCCTCAAACTCCTCCTTAAACCTTTCCCACGAACTAATAGTATAGCCAGTCTGGCGGTCAATACTGCTCCACCATCCCAGCGCCTCCTTCTCAAGGTAATAAACTCCAATGTCCTTCTGGTATTCTGCAGGGCATCGAGTTGCAGCGAAGTTCTTTTCCAGATTCATCAACCATGTATCTGCCTCAAACGGATCCGGCTTCCCTACGAACTTGTATGTTCCCAGCGTCTTCATGGTTGTAACGATTTTCAGAAAGCTTGGGGTCTTGGTCCTTTCGGGTTCCGGGTTAGGCGCCGCTCGGTCTAAGATCACCCGGGACAGAAGATCGTGCACCATACCTAGCGTTGCATCTGCCTGCCGCGGTCTCTCCTCATTCCGAGCTCCCACATTCTGCCTTTCCTCTCGGTCCATTCCTTCCGGCTGCCTACGGCGACTCGTTGGAGTCACCGAACGAGCCTTAACACTCCCATTCTCTGATTCCACTGGACTCATCGATTGCTCTGGAGTATCCTCTGCACTTGGCTCCCACACAGGATCAGATCCTAGTGCTACCGAAATCTCAGGTCCGACTTCGGATGCAACTGCACGGTTTCCCCCTGATGGATTGCTACGCTTCCGGTTTGGAGAAAGATGCAAACTACCAGTCTCTGGACGCTGCCCCTCTTGGCTCATTGACAATCCCCGCAGACGTCTTCCATTAAACTGACACTCAGACATCTGTTACAAGGAAACAAAACATTTAACATCCTACAGAGTGGAACGTAGTGAGATTCCTAATTGGCTTTTGTCGACACTTTTGACTCGATAAAACCAAAACGCGAAAAAAAATCTGGTCCCGTGAGCATGATCATGAACCATGCTCTGATACCACCATTTGTAGCACCCCCCGAACCGGATTACACAGGACCGCCAAACGACAATCAAACAAGAACACGCAAGGCCAATCCCTTCGTAAAACCGTTCCGCAGATGCCACAAGCCGAGGTTAACTAACAGGTCGGTTCATTCCGGAAGCCAACCCGAAAACAGAACCATCCCGTATGTTAACTCCGGACACCTCTCGACCTTAGCCTAAAATGCCTAAATGACAATAGAAACCATGTAAATGAAGCTAAAAAGGTATGATCAAAACTATAAAAATGCACCAATATCAGGTTCTTCAACTTTCGAATTCTCCTTAGGCCAGTCTTGATAGGTCCTTCAGGGTAAGTCAGATCCGTCTGAAGCTCCTCTATCCTTTCGGGTTCAATAGCGTCTGTGTCTCGTATGTGCTTCCGTAGCATTGATACGTGAAAGACCGGATGCAAAATCATGTCCGTGGGTAAGTCCAAACGATATGCGACCTCACCCACTCGTCCTTTGATCTGGTACGGGCCAATGTACCGCACGGCCAATTTCCCAATCTTTCCGAAACGATCCTTTCCTTTCTGGGCTGATACCTTGAGGTACACCCAGTCTCCTACTTCGAACGTCACTTCCCTTCGTCCCTGGTCAGCATACTTCTTTTGTCTGTCCTGTGCCTTCTTCATATTCGTCTGAACGATGTGTAGCTTGTCCATGGTCTCGTCTACTATCGGCGGCCCAAACATCCTCCTCTCTCCTACTTCGGTCCAGCACAAAGGTGTTCGGCATGGTCTCCCATACAAAGCTTCGTACGGAGACATTCCGATACTAGCATGATAACTGTTGTTGTAGGAAAACTCAATCAACGGTAAGTAGTTTTGCCATACGCCTCCCCAATCAAGAATGCACAATCTTAACAAATCCTCCAACGTTCGGATCGTCCTCTCGGTCTGTCCATCCGTCTCTGGATGAAAAGCTGTACTGATGTGCAACACAGTTCCAAGGGCACCTTGCAATGCTCTCCAAAATGCAGAAGTGAATCTCGGGTCTCGGTCTGACACAATGTTCATGGGTACTCCATGCAACTTTACGATCTGATTCACATACTGGGCGGCCAACACGTCTACCTTATCCGTATCCTTTATGGCCAACAAATGAGTCGCCTTAGTCAAACGGTCCACAATCACCCACACCATATTGTTCATCCTCCCCTTTGAAATCGGTAGTCCTCCAATGAAGTCCATGGATATCGAATCCCATTTCCATTCCGGAATTGGTAAGCTTTGTAGTAGTCCTCCTGGCACTTGATGCTCGGCCTTTACTTGTTGACAAATCTGACACTCAGCCACTTTCTTAGCTACGGACCGCTTCATTCCAGGCCAATGGTAATACCGCTTGATGTCTTGATACATCTTGGTACTCCCGGGATGGATGCTATACATTGACCGATGTGCCATCCTTAAGATCTCTCTTAATCCTCCTCCTTCTGGTACACTGATTCTGCCTCTGAGCAACAACGTCCCATCCTCTGCCAATTGATACCCACTCGGATCTGCCTCCTCTGTCTCTTTAATTCTCTGAACAATCTTCTGGATCTTCTCGTCTCTCTCTTGCTCCTCACGAATACGACGGATCAAACCAACTTGTTGCACGGCTTGCAATCCCAACGGTTCACTGGTCTCTCCCTCTATTGCGGCCAAACTCATTTTTTTCATTTCCTGATCCAGTTCCTCTACTTCCTTTCTTATACTCACGTCCGTCCTTCGCCTACTCAGCGCATCGGCCACCGCATTGGCCTTGCCTGGGTAATACTGAATCTTAATGTCATAGTCCGCAATGAACTCCATCCAACGCCTCTGACGTAAGTTGAGGTCTGCCTGAGTAAACAAATATGTAAGGCTCTTGTGATCCGTAAAGACTTGTACCTCCTCTCCATAGAGATACGATCTCCATATCTTCAAGGCAAAGACTACGGCTGCCATCTCCAAATCATGAGTAGGATAGTTCCCTTCATGTTTCCGCAATTGTCTCGAAGCATAAGCTATCACTTTCTTTTCTTGCATCAGAACACAACCTAAACCAATCCTTGATGCATCCGTGTATACCAGGTACGGCTTGCCCGGTTCTGGCAACGTCAACACTGGTGCCGTCATCAATGCCTCCTTAAGCTTAGTAAACGCTCTCTCAGTCTCTGGACTCCACACAAACGGAACATCCTTTCCGGTTAGCTTAGTTAAGGGCTTAGCGATGGAAGAAAAACCCTTAATGAATTTCCGGTAGTAGCCAGCCAACCCAAGGAAGCTTCGTATCTCCGTAACAGACTTAGGTTGCGGCCAATCCTCAATCACTGATATCTTCTCCGGATCGACTGTAACTCCCTGCTTCGAGACTCGGTGTCCAAGAAAGCCGATCTCTCTTTTCCAAAATCGACACTTGTTAAACTTGGCGTAAAGCTTCTGGCTCCTTAATCTTTCCAAGACCTTCCACAAGTGCACCTCGTGCTCTTCCTTAGTCCGTGAGTATATTAGAATGTCATCAATGAAAATGATCACGAATCCATCCAAGTAATCGTGAAACACTCCATTCATTAAGCGCATGAACACTGCTGGCGCGTTTGTTAATCCAAACGGCATCACGACGTACTCGTACTGACCATACCGAGTATTAAACGCCGTCTTCTCCACATCTTCTTCCTTAATACCAATCTGATGATAGCCTGAGGCCAGGTCTATCTTCGAGAACCAACTCGCTCCCTGAAGCTGATCCAAAAGTTCATCGATCCTCGGTAAAGGATACTTGTCCTTAACCGTCACACTATTGATTCCTCGGTAATCAATACACAACCGCATGGTTCCGTCCTTCTTCTTTACAAACAACACCGGTGCTCCCCAAGGAGAAGAACTCGGTCTCACAAATCCTTTTCCTCCCAAGTCTTCTAAATGTGACTTTAACTCTGCCAGCTCGGCCGGCGCCATTCGATACGGTGCCTTCGCTATTGGTGTTGTCTCCGGCTTCAACGTGATTGAAAAAGGATTCTTCCTTGCCGGAGGTAACGTAGTCAGCGGTTCGAACACATCCGCAAACTCCCGTACCACCGGAATGTCCTCAATTCTTAACTCTTCCTCTTCTTCTTCTCCGATCACATTGATAGAAACAAGATAGGCCTCACCACACTCCAACTGCTTGATCACTCTGGCGGCTGCCACAAGGGACACTGACGGACTCGGTCTAATTCCTGATAAACAATCTCGGGCTCCTGACCTTCTCTGAACGTTATCCTTCCTCTCTCGCAATCAATCATGGCCCTGAACCTTGACAACATTCCATTCCAAGAATCACTTCATAGCGCTTCATAGGAGTCTCCAAGAGGTCCACCTTAAAGATCCTATCACACACTACCACGGGTACTCCCACTAACAACTCTTCCGACTTAAGCACTTCAGTACACGGGGTTTCTATCACTACACTTATCTCTCTCCTGACATAGGTTCCTCTGAACTTAGACGCGGCCTCAGGGGATACAAAACTATGAGTAGCCCCCGAATCGAACAGTACATGCGTGGGATTTCCACCAACATGCAAAGTCCCTACCAAACCACCACAATCACAATCAACATTCAAACTTTTATAAATTAAACACACATAAGAAGGTTGGCACCCTTGTTACATACCTGTTATGGGACCATGAGATGGTCCTGCGGAATCAAACTCTATTCCTTCAAGCGCGTACACACGGCCGACTGTGGCCTGACGCTTGGCTGCGGGGGCGATTGTCAACTGAGCGGGTGGTGCTGGCAAACCCAACTGATTTCCTCTTTGTGAACAACTGGTCGCATAATGTCCTTTCCCTCCGCACTTGAAACAAGTAATATCATTAGCGTAGGTGTTGATCGGTTTAGCTGCACTCGGACACTCCCGTGCTATGTGTCCCTCCCTTCCACACACGTAACATCCCCTCGGATTTCCCATCTCTTTTGGTCCACTTGCCCTTCCTCCACGATACGCATCACTCGTCCCTCCTCCTCTATGTCCTCCTCGGTTTCCTCCTCTGAAGCCTCCTCGGTTCCCAGTGAATCCTGCTCCGAATTGATTTGTCCTTGGAGCCGAATTCTGTCCTTGCTGAGATTCTCCCTTCCTTTTGTTTCTAGCCTTCCTTTCTTTCAGCAAGTACGTCTCCACGTTCACTGCCTTCTCAATGGCTTCATGTGGATTTGTGTAGGTCACCGATTGAAGTCGGCTTCCAATTTCCGGATCTAAACCTTGCATGAACTGACGCGCCAACGCTCTATCACTCAGGTTGCAATAAGTAGCATAACGCTGCAGCTTCATGAACTCAGCCTCATACTCCCTAATGGTCTTATTTCCTTGCTATAGACGTAGAAACTTCTGCGCCAAACGGTCACGAGCCTCAGGTGGAAAATACTTTCCCTCAAACTCCTCCTTAAACCTTTCCCACGAACTAATAGTATAGCCAGTCTGGCGGTCAATACTGCTCCACCATCCCAGAGCCTCCTTCTCAAGGTAATAAACTCCAATGTCCTTCTGGTATTCTGCAGGGCATCGAGTTGCAGCGAAGTTCTTTTCCAGATTCATCAACCATGTATCTGCCTCAAACGGATCCGGCTTCCCTACGAACTTGTATGTTCCCAGCGTTTTCATGGTTGTAACGATTTTCAGAAAGCTTGGGGTCTTGGTCCTTTCGGGTTCCGGGTTAGGCGCCGCTCGGTCTAAGATCACCCGGGACAGAAGATCGTGCACCATACCTAGCGTTGCATCTGCCTGCCGCGGTCTCTCCTCATTCCGAGCTCCCACATTCTGCCTTTCCTCTCGGTCCATTCCTTCCGGCTGCCTACGGCGACTCGTTGGAGTCACCGAACGAGCCTTAACACTCCCATTCTCTGATTCCACTGGACTCATCGATTGCTCTGGAGTATCCTCTGCACTTGGCTCCCACACAGGATCAGATCCTAGTGCTACCGAAATCTCAGGTCAGACTTCGGATGCAACTGCACGGTTTCCCCTGATGGATTGCTACGCTTCCGGTTTGGAGAAAGATGCAAACTACCAGTCTCTGGACGCTGCCCCTCTTGGCTCATTGACAATCCCCGCAGACGTCTTCCATTAAACTGACACTCAGACATCTGTTACAAGGAAACAAAACATTTAACATCCTACAGAGTGGAACGTAGTGAGATTCCTAATTGGCTTTTGTCGACACTTTTGACTCGATAAAACCAAAACGCGAAAAAAAATCTGGTCCCGTGAGCATGATCATGAACCATGCTCTGATACCACCATTTGTAGCACCCCCGAACCGGATTACACAGGACCGGCCAAACGACAATCAAACAAGAACACGCAAGGCCAATCCCTTCGTAAAACCGTTCCGCAGATGCCACAAGCCGAGGTTAACTAACAGGTCGGTTCATTCCGGAAGCCAACCCGAAAACAGAACCATCCCGTATGTTAACTCCGGACACCTCTCGACCTTAGCCTAAGGCTTTACAACCCGTACTTCGGTCTTGAGTTGTGTTAGTCGGACTAGACTAATATCATTTAAGCCAGATACTTTCTTAAAACATTCCTTTTATTTATTAAACATCCAACACAGTTTTACAAACTTGGAAACGTTTTGCGATCGCATACATAAACCGAAGGTAAAAACATACGTACATTCTTACAACAAGTCTTTAACAAAAAGCCAGAAAATTACTCCCACCGTTCCTAACGTTCCACTGCGCTCTATGAGCTCCTACTGGATATCTGCAAAAGGCAGGGGAAATGGGGGTAAGTAATCTTAGATTACTTAGTGAGTTTAGAGCACATGCATAAAACAATCCCAACCCAAACCCAACGCAAGCAATCAACAGAGTAAACACGCAATAGCCGAAGCACATGATATAGATATAGCCGAAGCATGCATCTAAGCTATTGACCAACTCAAACCATCCTTTCACGCGTGGGCAACAGAGATCTCATCAAGTGCGGTGTATTCCCCCACCAAAGATTCCGGGCTTGGTAGCCTTGTTTCCCGTCCCGGAACATGCTAACCGAGTGCCCACTCAGGGATCACCCTCGGAGAGCTACCCCGTCGGGTACTTCCCACTTCTCTGTCCTTCGATACGGTGAGGAACGAACCATAGGGAATACACGCACACCGCCACTGAACCGACCAACGGTCCCGCCGTTCCGTTGAGGAGATAGGTTCACAGCAGTATCCACGAAGGACGCTCACCGCCTATCTCTCTCCCGGAACCACCGAACCAAACCACATCAAAACACCGAGCCACCAAGGCACCAAACCACCAAGACCAAACCACCGAGCCATCCAGTTAAGTATCGTATAAGGGTCGTGCTCTGGATCCATGATCTCGGCAGCCCTCATACCATACTCGCCCAGAAACGTTCACCACGGATTCATAACTGCGCACCATGCACCATGTTCAAGGTTTCCAACAAGAAAACCATGAACTTACTTCATCGTGGTACCCTGCATAACTGGTTAGTATGTGTACCACGAGAAGGACCTGCATCGTCAGCCAATCATGATCCAAACAAGCATGCAATCAACGATCAATAATCCCTAAGGCATGCAAGTAAACAATCAAGCACAGATCACGCAACACAACAAATCCGTCACCACCGAACTTATGGTATAGCCATATATAGCATAAGCTCAACAGCAACAGCTACCCAAACCCTAAACCCACCTTGACAAAGGCTGAAAGACTTCTAGCACTCCTACGCCAGGCTCGGTTTCTCTACGGTTTCTTCTCACGAACAAGCTCCCTCTCTCGGTTTCTCTCTTAGTGGAAAAAGGTAAGGGTTGCGAAAATGGAGCAAATAAACAATGGTCTGCTATTTAACACCTTCCCAAACCTACCACCTAAACCGCAGGCTGACACCTAGACCACACTAAGCACCACCTAAGCACGACGATTCAAGGTTAGGTACACATAGGGATTTCTTCACCTTAAGGTTTTCCGACACCTCCAGCTTTACAAACGGTGCTCCTTGGCGTTCCAACACCTCATACTGTGCCACAGATGAATCACCAATTGACCTGGTTAGGTACACCTCTTCCCCTTACCTAACTTGCTTCCCATTGGACCAAAATCAAGCTACTAACCGCTTCACAAATAACTCATGTTCCCGTCGTCCAAAAATTGATTTCTTGGACTCGAAATACTCACCCTGATCTCCTTAAGCTCCTCAGAAAAGTTCAGGATTTTTGATCAAGTAGAACTCGAGATATGAATTAATCTTTCTCCGCCTGTCCCACCTCGCGCATCCGACTTGCGCGAATTTTAACTCTCTCAAGAGAATTTTTCTTGGACTGAATCCTTTTGCACTAGCTCCAGAAATGTCTCTAGTATCACTGTGAAAAGTCCCGGAATTTATAAAATTGTCCTCATAATTCTTGGGAATTTGTTTCTGACTGAAGGCAATTTCTGCTCTGAACTGGGTCTTTACACTCCGCATCTCAAGAAACTTGATGATCGATCTCGAGTACTGGTACATCTCGGTACAGAACCAGGATCGAAAGCCTACAGACTGTTTGATCCAACAAACCGAAAGATAGTGGTGAGCAGAGATGTTGTCTTTGACGAAAAAACAAGCTGGAACTGGAATAAAATCGAGAAAGAAAGACATGGTGAATCCGGAGAGTTTGAGATTGAACTTGGAACAGTTGGAAACCGAGGTATCTCTGGAGAAGAAAGACAACAGGAGGGAAACGCTGTGACAAATGATACAGTTCATGCTAAAATCGAAGAAAGTAACGAGGACCGAGATGATATCATTGAAGTGACTGATGGCGAAGAGGAAGAAGATGAGCAAACCGAACCTGAGCTCAGAAGATCAACAAGAGTGAGTGTGAAACCAAAGTACTTGGAAGATTATGTTCAGTTGGCTGAATACGAATGTGAACGGCTCTTGTTGTGCTTAAATGAGGAACCATGGAATCTCGAAGAAGCAATGGAGGAGAAAGTATGGAGAGATGCTTGCAAGGACGAACTGTTCAGTATAGAGAAGAACGAGACATGGGTTTTGGTTGATTTACCGAGTGGAGCTAAGCCAATTGGTCTGAAATGGATCTTTAAGATCAAACGTAACTCAGATGGAAGCATCAACAAGTATAAGGCGAGACTTGTGGCTAAGGGTTATGTGCAACGACATGGCATAAATTTTGAGGAGGTATTTGCTCCAGTAGCCCGTATTGAAACGATAAGGTTTCTACTTGCGTTAGCAGCTTCCGATGGATGGGAGGTACATCATCTGGATGTTAAAACTGCATTCTTACATGGTGATCTGAAGGAGGTTGTTTATGTTACACAACCAGAGGGATTTGTGATCAAAGGAAGAGAGAACAGAGTATATAAGTTGAGAAAGGCTCTGTACGGCTTGCGACAAGCACCAGAGCATGGAATGAGAAGCTGAACAAGGTCCTCGGAGAAATGAAGTTTGTCAAATGTTCAAAGGAACCTTCTTTGTACATACGACAAGAAAAGGAATATCTTCTTTTGGTGGCTGTTTACGTAGATGATCTACTTGTAACTGGTTCAAACCTTAAGGTGATTCTCGATTTTAAAACAGACATGTCAAAGAGATTTGAGATGAGTGATCTTGGAAGGTTAACTTACTATCTCGGCATACAAGTATCACAACACGAGAAAGGGATCACACTCAAGCAAGAGAGATATGCGAGAAAGATCCTGGAAGAAGCTGGGATGAATGAGTGCAATCCCTGTCACGTACCCATGGACTCTGGTTTGAAACTTTCCAAGGCTAAGGAGGAGAGAGGAATTAACGAGAAGGAGTATAGAAGAAATGTCGGATGTCTCAGGTATCTACTTCATACTCGACCTGATCTTGCATATTGTGTTGGGATACTGAGCAGATACATGCAAGAACCAAAGGAATCACATGGAGCTGCATTGAAACATGTTCTGAGGTACTTGCAAGGAACTCTCTCATATGGTCTCACATTTAAAAGAGGAATGAAGTCAGGATTGGTTGGATTCAGTGACAGTAGTCACAATGTTGACATTGACGATGGAAGAAGTACAACAGGTCACATCTTCTACTTGAATAATTGTCCAATCACTTGGTGTTCTCAGAAGCAGGAAAATGTAGCTCTTTCATCATGTGAAGCTGAGTTTATGGCGGCCACTGAAGCAGCAAAACAAGCCATCTGGCTTCAAGATCTTCTCGGAGAAGTCATACACGAGACATGCGAGAAGACTGTGATTCGAGTAGACAACAAGTCAGCAATTGCCCTCACAAAGAATCCAGTCTTCCATGGTCGCAGTAAACATATTCACAGGAGGTACCACTTCATTCGAGAATGTGTGGAGAATGAACAAGTAGAAGTCCAACATGTTCCTGGAACAGAGCAGAAGGCAGACATACTGACCAAGGCACTTGGAAGGATCAAGTTTAAGGAGATGAGGGAACTCATTGGAATGCAAGATGTCGACATTGAGCTTAAGGAGGAGAATGTTGGCATAAGCTCAATGTCAAACTAAAGGAAGGAATCAAGACAAGAATCAAGAGTATATTTAGGAGATATCTAAATATACATATGTGTTTTATGAGCAATCTAAAATATGTAAAACTTCCTATTTAGAGAATAGGGTTTATTGATTCTTGTATATAAATGAGGAGATATCAAAGTGTGATATAACATATAGGGTTTGAGAGATTGAGAGCTTAAGTTTTGAGAGATTTTCTTAAGCAAATAAAGAGAGGATTCTTTGATCTTAATCGTCTCGAACAATAGAAACCAATCTTGATTTCTTGGTCAAGAGTACTCTTAGAGGAGTGCAAGCAAACCTATATGACTTTTGGTTTAGTCTGCAGGTTTTCTGGAGTTTGGTCTAAAGGAGAGTACATTAATGGAAAATCAGAACTCCTCAGCAGATCAGTGTCAAAATTCAGTTTGCTTAGAGAAAGTATTCGTGTAACTCCATATAAATATCTACATACCTTACATAAGAAACAATCAAAGACTGAGAGTGGCGTTCCAAAACACATTAAAGAACACAAACCGAAACAAACAAAAAGTTCCAAAACTGTTCACTTTCTTGGATTTTTTGGTCGTGTGCAGGTTTAATAACTTAACAAAGATGTCAACCTTTGTATCTAAGACGTCGTTTGAGCTTGATTGAGATCAGAAGTGGTAAGAGTTCCCGAATCATCGTAATCGAGTTGCTCAAACTCTTCCATTATCCTATCAATATCTTCCTCATCGATCTTCCCCATTTCTTTCAGTTTATATAATATAAACTCCGCAGCTCTGCAAACACACAAAAGACAAAGATAAGAAGAAGCTAAAGAAGACAAGAAGATAGAATTTGTCTCATGTCTCACACGATGACTCCATCTCCATCGAGATCAGCTGCTTCGAGGTCATCGTTTGTGATTCTCCTTGTTAAAACCCATTTCACTAACTCCCTCTGTTTGGTTTCTGCATTCAGCTCAGCTACATAGAGGAAAAACTGAGCCAAACATATAGTACTCGTCAAAATCCAAAACACAGCAAAAAGACGTCCGGTTCCAGAGTTAAAGCTCCTATCGCCATAACCCAATGTTGTAACGGTGGAGCAAACACAGTAGAAAGCTTCAATAACCGGCATTTTCTCAAACATTACAAGGAAAGTCGTACCGACAATGACGAGGACTAGAAGGACAAGGAATGTCCCATAGCATTTGTGTCTCAACTTAGTATGCAACTCCTTGAGAATTTCTGCTGGACCAATGGCTTCACGCAAATCGAAAGCCTTAACAAGCAGAGTCTCTTGCCTTTCCACCAAGTAATCTGCTGCTCTACTTAAAAGGTGACCCACAAGGACCATCCCAGAGAAGACAAACGCGCAAGCAAGTAGCCTTGAGGTGGAGCTACTAGGGACAAGGTCACCATATCCAACGGTTGTCATTGTTACAACACAGAAATAGACGGCATCTAACACATCATTGGTCTTATGACCAGAGATATGGTTTCTCACGAGGTAGAAGCAGAGTGTACCAATGGCTAGGTATAAAACAAAGAACATGATCACTTCCCTGAGATTCGGGTTTAGATCCCTGAACATTGGGATTTTACTCGGATGAGGAGGTTGTTCTTCGATTTTGCCATGATCTTTATCATCATCATTGTACGTACAATCACCACGAGGAGCACTTCTACAGCGACGCAACCTTCTTTTTCTTGAAGAGTTTAGTGAGTTTTGGTTCAAGTCTTGAGCCATGGGATCTGACTTCTCCCTGTATAACAATGGAGCTGAATCGTTCGTCATTCTGTAATCAACCTAAATACAGTAAAGACGCAGACAACATATCCATTAGTACAAACTGTAAGCAGTAATAAAAACTGTCCCAAATGTTGAATATTTCGAACAGAATGGTCACAGACTCACAGAGGTTAGGAGCAGAGTCTCGACAATGAAAAGGTAAGTTGTCTGGCTGGGAAGAGAGAAGACAGTAATAAAAGATTGGAAAAGAATATTCAAAACCAAAATCCGAAGCTCAGGCAAGATGAAGAATTGAGACTTACTCAGAATTAAGATTTGGTTGGATTACCAAAAATCGGAAATAGAGTTGTGCTTCTTCATTGATGTTCTCTTCTGTGCTTACTTCTAGTACTTTTTGTTCTGTTTTCTTTTCTTTTTTTGGTTTCCCTCTTCAGTTTTAGTTCATTAAAATTATGCTATTCTTTATTTTTATATAAATTTTGGATATTTCTGAACCTATGGTTTATATAATCTCTTACGTCCCCTTCCAAGTAAAGTTCAATTATTGAATACTCCAAAAATCAAAGACCCCCACTTGATTCCTCTTCTAATTTGACATTTTCTTCAGTCGAATCTTTCTATATTTTGACTTTATAACTACAAATTGTAAAAAAACTTGCAGTAAAAACTAACATTAGTAAACGTTTTATTCATATAAAATTTATTTGACTTTTTACTTTCTAATTTCTCGTAAACGCTTAGACCAACTCCATCAAAGGTTCATAAGCGAATCTCTTAACAAAAATATTAATTGTTTAATAGTGGGACCCATGTAAATATTATGAACCGTCTCCAAAAAATCACAGTTTAAGGGGCGTCTCTTGCAGGTGTCAACCTGTTGAGTCATTGAAGAGTTTTTTTCATTTTCTTTTAAACATAAATAGTGGGTCCCACATAGTTTTTTTTTTTAAGAATTTTCTGAAAAGCTCGCTAATGGAGCTGCTCTTACAACCACTTATGTAGTACCACAAATCTGTCCAACTCAATACTTACATGCCGACGTGCATAATATACATAGTACAGGCTGTAGCGTAGCATAGCATAATAGTCAAGTCGATGTCATTTGATTCACACGTCATCCAATAGTATAGCTACGCATTTACTATTATTAGTTCGTCGTCATTGAATAATGGTGTAACACAATTTGTGCAATTGACTTCTGCTGATGTCAAAATGTAATAATGTAAAGGTAAATATAAAAGACTTCAATGTTTTCCCTCATGTACTGTAACAGCCTTAAACCTATAGGGCTATAGGCTTTCTTATAAGTCTCAAAGTCCTATCAAGGATACAAGGATAAAAGAAAGGGGATGAGAAAGAGATGAGAAGGAGACGAGGCGTTTGACCTAATTAGAAGATCGAGATGAGAGAAGAAGAGGCAGAGAAGACCATTGTTGTATTTCATTAATTTTTTAATCGTGCAAACCTGAGACTAAATACACAATGAAGACACTAAGTGTAATGGGCTTAAGACACTGTGTAATGGGCTTAAGACACTAATAAAGAAATAAACGTGCCAGAGGCCCAACTGGCCCATCTTCACCTCAGCGATCGTATCATCTTCACTCTCTTCTCTTCGCCGTCTCTCTTCGTTTTTTTTTTTTTTTTTTTTGGTCAAACTTCTCACTTATTCTCTTCCCTCATTCACAGTTACGATCTATAGATAAGCCTTGTGCTTTCATATGGCGAATAGCAAATACGAGTATGTCAAGTCATTCGAATTGGAAGACAAAGTCATGCCTCCTAATCTGATCCTTGTTCGGATTGATGGTCGTGATTTCTCTAGGTAAAGCTCTCAGCTTTTTATTGGTTTTTTAGCAAATTTATTACTGTTTATGTTTTCTATAGAATTTCAATGGTGTATAGGAAATATATGAGTCTGATAATGGTTCCGTTTTCAAAATTAGTATTGGTTTTGCTTCTTGGAGCTCATGTCTTCACTTTGTTGTTCCTTTCTCTCTCTCTTCTGTGTAATTTTGTGTAAGGCAGCGTCGCATGATTGCAATTTTCTGAATTTCAGTATGGACATTACTTGCATCTGTTCTAGTTAGATCACTCACTGTTTAGATGGAACTTAAACTTTGATCAAGGATGTATTTATATTTATTTACCGAGGATGATTTCTTTATATCTTCACCTCCTTAATCACTATAGATTTTCTCAAGTTCATAAGTTTGACAAGCCTAATGATGAAGCAGCCCTCAATCTGATGAATTCATGTTCAGCTGCGGTTTTGGAAGAGTATCCTGTTATCATCTTTGCTTATGGATACAGTGATGAATACAGGTTCCAATTTCACACTTCGTTCACTTTCTTTGTACACTCTCACTCATTCAACTATATATCGCCTTTATTTGTCTTCTGCGTCTTCTGTAGCTTTGTATTCAAGAAAACATCAAAATTCTACCAGAGACGAGCCAGGTATTGATTCATCTATGCTTGATTGATATGGTGAAACCTTTTGCATAGTAATATGTGGTTGATTGATTCAGTCTTACTTCCCTGTTTTTGTTTGATATGCAGTAAGATTTTGTCGGTGGTAGCTTCCTTCTTTGCTGCAGTGTATGTAACAAAATGGAAAGACTTCTTTCCCGAAAGAAAATTAGAATATGCTCCTTCTTTCACTTCAAAAATTGTAACTTGTGCATCGGCAGAGGTTCTTCAAGTTTATCTCGCCTGGAGACAACAGGACTGTAAGACATTCTGACCTCACAAATTGACACACGTTCATGATCATTCATGTTCCAGTTATTGTTTGAGTGAATTATATTCAGGAACTTCTAACAACTTCCGTTTCTTCGTCACAGGCCACGCCAATAATCTGTATGAAACTTGTTTTTGGATGTTAGTTAATAGTGGAAGATATACCATAAGTGAAATTCAAGAGCTTCTTAAGGTGTGTTGTTAGTGCTATCTGTGACAGATATCAATGTTGTTTATCGTAGAGTGTGTTTAGCATTATGACTATATGGTTTTTTACCTTTTTAACCTGATTTCATGATAAGTGATTATATTTCGTTCTTTGATCACACTATTAGTCTACTTCTGTTGCAGGATACACAAAAGCAGCAGAAAAATGAGCTTCTATATCAGGTCTTTGGTACCAATTACAAAACTCTTCCTGAATTATTTCGCCAAGGATCATGTCTTTTCAAGACGAAGGTGATGATAGTTTAAATTTTCTGTTAGAAATTTATATACAGCGATTTTATGCTTCCTTTAATATATGATCTGTTACATAGAATATAGACCTTCCAATTGTAAGTTGATTGTCTATGAAGGTTAGTAAGTTTAGTTTGTTGAACAATATAATTGGCGCACATGTGCGTTCAGGTTTTTCATTTAAATGTTAATTGTCTGAACCCTTGTAAAATATCGTCATGTGTAGAAGACTACTTCAGCTTTGTTGATGCTGATATAACTAGCTGAAAATATGTTTTGTCTTCTTTGTATCGTGTTTTGTGAAAGTTAGATCTTCCCTTTTTATATCATCATGCTTGGTGTTCATCATATATTTGGCTTATACCTCAGACTTATTTCCAGTATGACAGGCTTTCATTTAACGTCATTTAGGTGGAAGAAACTGTAAAGCATGATGATAATGGCAATCCTGTAAAAAGATTGAGGAGAAAGACTGTTTTTGTACATTCAGAGAATATTGCTGGAAGAAGCTTTTGGAATGAGCACCCCTCCCTCTGTAATGATCTTGGTCACTTCACGAAAGATATTGGCAAAATTGAACCAGATTTTGTTAAGTCGTTTCAGTTTGAGAACAAATTGTTACCTTTAACTTGGGTCGTGGTTAGGATTGACGGCTGTCATTTTCACAGGTAATATTCTTTAGTTTCTTGTCTTGCTTTCTTTAAACCGTGTTAGACATTATATCTCATTGCAGCCTTAGACTAGTCAAGTCCTTGTGCTCTCTAGGAGTCAGCTATGTCATGAAATGATATACTTCCTTACTTTAGTCTATGGTGTATTCTAGTTCTTGAATCTTAACTTGCATTTACAGCAAGATTGACAAAATTTTATTACTAGTCAACTAGTGTTCTATGTTGAAAATGTAACTTATGGAGCTTGCTTGGATTTTTGTAGATTTTCTGACGTTCATGAATTTGAGAAGCCAAATGATGAGCAAGCTCTGAAACTTATGAATTCATGTGCAGTGGCTATCCTCGAGGAGTTTGAGGATATCCAATTTGCTTATGGTGTCAGTGATGAGTACAGGTCTCCATCTCTCTCAGCCTCTTGTAGATCAGCATTTACGTATGTTAAGTATTAATTATGTTCATCATCGGTTCCAGCTTTGTTTTGAAGAGAGAGTCTGAGCTCTACAAAAGACAATCCAGGTTAAACTAATTTTTTTTATTCCCTTACAGTTTTGGCTCTATCTCCCTGATTATCTTGTTCTTAACTTCCTGATATTGTGTCGCAGTAAGATAATATCTGCAATCGCATCCTTGTTTACATCCACATATGTGATAAAATGGAGAGATTTCTTCCCTCACAAAGAATTGAAGTACCCTCCATCGTTCGATGGGCGAGCAGTATGCTATCCAACATACAAGATTCTCCTGGATTATCTGGCTTGGAGACAAGTTGACTGTGAGTAACATAATGTTTGAGAAATTATCTTAGATCTATTTAAAATGAAACCTTAGTCTCATGTTTTCTTTCTTTTTTTTTTGCTTGGCAGGCCATATTAATAATCAGTATAATACATGTTTCTGGATGCTTGTTACTAAGTGTAAAAAAACCAAAACTCAATCCCAAGATTGCTTAAAGGTACTTTATTATGGTGGAAACAAAAAAAAAAAAAATCATTTTCTGATGACTTGTAAATGGTTCTTCTTATCTTGCTCTGTGAATGACATTCCAGGGAACGCAAACACAAGAAAAAAACGAGCTGCTTAGCCGTCATGGAATTGAGTACAATTCATTACCTCTAATCTTTCGAATGGGTTCATCTGTTTTCCGCTTAAAGGTTAGCATTTTCCCGTAATCTGTGTTTAGAAAGAAGATACACAATGGAATTGAACTTATAAATGCCAAAGTGTTTCCAGTTTCTTATCAACTCAACCTTTCCTTTTACCTCTTGAATGGCCAAGTCATAATACCAAACCTGAATGTAAAAAAAAATACCAACAGAGTGTCTGTTGATCAGTTGTTATCAAAGTCATCGAGCATTTGAATGGTGTGGAACATCTTCCATTGAAGAGCTTTGTAGGGTTGCCTGTTAATTAGGTTTCTGAATATTGATTTTCAGGGAGCTGCTGCAGTCGAGAATGGAGTGATCTCTGGGAAGAAACTGAAACTGGAAGGACAAGTAGTCGTAGATCATTGCAACATCATCGAACGCTGTTTCTGGGAAGAACATCCACACATTCTTAGCTATTCATAAAACAGCTGCTTTTCACTTCACTTGTAACTTGTAACACTAATTTGTCGCAAATGCTTTTTAATCTCCTATCCCTTTTCTTTTTCTTTTTTCAACAATTTATGAAAGCCAATGCGGAGTTTTAGTTGCATATTACTCCATCTGGTTTTGATTAATTGTCTTTTTAGAAGGATACACACAGATTAAGAAAAAAATAGTTTGTTAATTTTTTGTTAAAAAAATATCATGTCCTATATATTTAAACACAATTTAACTATTTTGTACAATACAAATAGTTATAGATCACTAAATTTTGTATTAAAATTTGAAAACATCAACTAATTTTATAAGAAATATATTCCCGCGTTTTTTAAGTCCAGATCAAAATCTAGTATTGATTGTTTTGATATAATTAATCTCAATAAAATATGATCAATCTGCCACTACAATTACAACCACAACGTACAAGTCAATAAGTCGTACTTATATGCCATCATGCATAATCTACAGAAATAATTAATGTCATTTCATTCTCTCGCTATGAATTTTACAACCACCCATCATCAATTATTAGGTAGTCATTTTCATATTGATGTACCACAATTTTTCCAACTCAATTTGTAGATGTCAAGATGTATTGAATCATGTTCACTGATCTGGAACTTAAGTTTTAACTTTTCTTATCTATTGTAACAGCCCAAACCCGAGCGTGGTCCACAAGACAAAAACTGTGTCTAAGAGGAAGACGAGTTACCGCGTGAAGAAGGGTCCGAGATTTCTCAAAATAATTTCTGCAATATAATGATAAAAAAAGATAGGTAACCAAAAAGTACGTATAGTTTCTGCAAAGGTCCACACCATATGGAGTTGAAAAGTCTGAGCCATAGTGTGTGGTTGATGGACAAGAAGACAAACCTCAAGTTGCTAGAATCTCTCTTCTTCCTGATAAACTGTCAGAAAAGGGAAATTTAATCTTGATAACATATACGAATTATTCCTCAGGAGGAGCTAAAAAGCTAGAATCTCTCTTCTTCCTAGGCGCCATCAGGTAGTTATTCATTTTTATGTTACTGTTATAGATTTGTTTTTTTCTCATAGCAAATTTATTTGTTTGCCCTGAATGAGATGGATGCTTTGTTTTACCATTAGGGATTTTGTGATACTTAACCCCTTGCGATTATACCTGTTCGTCAATAGTACGTACCTTGATTTTTGATTTTCATACTACTTAAGCAGGAACCATTATGGCTGGGGAACTTGTGTCGTTTGGATTACAAAAGCTCTGGAACCTACTGAGTCAAGAATGCCAGAGATTTCAGGGAGTTGAAGATCAAGTTGCTGAACTAAAACGTGCTCTAAACTTGTTAAGCTCTTTTCTGAAAGATGCATATGCAAAGAAACACACACGTGCGGTGGTGAAAAATTGTGTTGAAGATATCAAGGAAATTGTTTATGACGCTGAAGATATAATTGAAACATATCTTCTCAAGGAAGAACTCGAAAAACCAAGTGGCATCAGGAATCGTATCAGAAGATTTGCTTCCATTATTCCAGATCGCAAGGAAATTTCTTCGGATATGCAAGGCATAAATAAGAGGATCTCCAAGGTGATATGTGATATGGAAAAGTTTGGAGTACAACAGATCATTGCCGATGCCATGGATTCACAACCTGTTCAAGAAAGACTAAGAGAAATGCGACAAGAATTTGCAACGGAGTACAAAAACGATCTTGTGGGGTTGGAAGAAAATGTTAAGAAATTGGTTGGATATTTGGTGGAGGAAGATGATGTTCAAGTTGTTTCCATAACCACCCTTGCTAGACAAGCTTTTAATCACGAGATGGTTAAAAGTAAGTTTGATAGACTAGTATGGGTGTGTGTTTCACAAGTTTTTACCCGAATATCTGTGTGGCAAACAATCTTGAGAGCTCTCATACCCAATGAAGAAGAAAATAAAATCTCGGAGATGACAGAATCGACACTCCAGGATAAACTCTTTCGACTGTTGGAAACATCTAAATCATTGATTGTACTAGATGACATATGGCAAGAAGAAGATTGGGACCTAATCAAACCAATATTTCCACCGGGAAAAGGTCAGACCTCTTATTATACATGAACTTACTATAATAAGCTTTATACATCAATAAGTTATCTAGCTTTTTGTGTTTTATTTTATTTTATTTTTTTGCAGGTTGGAAGGTGCTTCTTACATCTCGAAATGAGAGGGTCGCCATGCGCAGAAATACAACATACATCAACTTTAAACCAAAATGCCTAACCACTGATGAAAGTTGGACACTTTTTCAAAGTATAGCACTTCCTAGAAAAGATGCATCTGGTAAGCATTCAAGGAAGATTTATAGCTATCATTAAACAAAACAATCTTCTTGGTCCCAAATATACCAACTATAATTTCTCGTTTCATCTTATCATACTGTATATTAGTATATCTTTTATAGCCAAAATTCAGAATACTTTAACCTAATGACATTATGCAGAATTTAATATTGTCTTCTTGGTCCCAAATAAACCAACTATAATTTCTCATTATTTCATCTTACCACATTATGCAGATATAGTACTATATCTTAGTATATTTTTTTATAGCCAAAATGTAGAACACTTAAACCTAGTAACATTGTGCAGAATTTAATATTGATGATATTGTGTAGAACAATTTAACTCACTATCATATTTCTCTGTCCCGTTCAATTAATGATAGCCTATCTGCATAAAATAATTTAACATATTGATGACGTTGTGCAGAATTGAATGGAAAAGATGGGTAAGAAAATGATTGAACATTGTGGGGGATTGCCTTTGGCTGTCAGAGTGTTTGGAGGCTTGTTGGCTGCAAAATACACACATCATGATTGGAAGCAAGTATCTGAGAATATTGGATCTCATCTCATGGGAAGAACTGATTTCAGTGACGACAACAACAGTTCATTTTACCATTTATTGTCTCTTAGCTTTGAAGAGCTACCTAGTAATTTAAAGCACTGCTTCCTCTACCTGGCCCATTTTCCAGAAGATTATCAAATAAGTGTGGAGAAACTCTCCTATTACTGGGCTGCAGAAGGATTCGCCAAACCTAAGTATAACAATGGAGAGACCATTCGAGATGTTGGAGATAGCTACATAGAAGAGCTGGTGAGGAGAAATATGGTTATTTCCGAAAGAGACACCAAGACTTTAAGGTTTGAAACCTGTAATTGTTGAAATGAAGACCTCCTGATTAAGCCAGACTTCAGAAGGAGAAGCCAGAATTCAGAAGGTGTTGATAAGCAAGACTTCTGTTTGTAAGCCAGTCTTTATAAAGCCTTTATAAGGTCTTTATAAAGCCTTTATAAGGTCTTTATAAAGAGCCTTTATAAGGTCTGTATTTTATAAGGTCTTTATAAGTCTTTATAAGCTTGAGTGATTAGGGTTTATAAGGTTTATAAGGTTTTATAAGGAAGCTTATAAAGGAGCTTATTTAGGGTTTCTGTTTTCCCTGTAGCTCATTCCCTTTATAAACCCTTTGTAGCCCTCACTCTTAATTAATGAAAATAAGAGACAAGTTTCCACAAAAGCGCACAGCCGTTTAGCTCTCACTTCTCTACTTAGGTTGATTGTTCATCTTTCACCATGTAGGGAGTTAGTGTTAAGCGTGTGGGTTAGCCACCAAGGCTAACCATTCTTGTCCTTAATCATTCACAAACATTTACTAAAGTCTTCTCTTTGTTTCCTTGTTGTTCTTCTTCCCCACACACAGCCGGTTCTTATGGAATCCCTAAGCTGTTGGTTAGTGGTGGATTCAAGGGAAGACAATCACAAAATGATTGTTCTTCTCTATTTGTGAAGATTGTGAGCTCATGGAGATCCTAAATCTAACATGGTATCAGAGAACAGGCTGCTCTTGAGCTTCACATCTTCTTCTCTTCATTTCGTTTTTGGTTTTAAAATCCAAGGATCTCCCTTTCTTCTCTTGTAAAAACGCTTTTGGCAATGCTTTATGCTAGATCCATTGTAATACCCCGGTATTGAGAAGAAAATACCCTGAGTCAGAAATAAATTCAGAAGGATGGTGTAAACAATTTTAAAAATTCCGGGAATTGGATCGCAGATGCCCAAGACATCAGTGGAGTCAAGGCAAAAGGATTCATCTCAAGAAAATTTCTGACGCGACCTATAAAAATCAAAGAAGCCGATAGATCTGAGAAAGGACACTCCGAGCGAATTAATTCACAGAGGGTGCGTCGCCCGTCAAAACATTCTAAGATTTTGTGGAGATCTTAAGGACTCTCAGAGGAAGCATATGAGCTAAGAAAATCCAGTTTTGGACGGTTGCCGCAGATGTTATGAAGAAAACATCAAGAAGGTCCGAGATGAGATAAGGCCAGAAGATTTTGCTAAAGGAGGTGCGGCACCCATCCAAATGAGGTGAAATTTTGTGAAGATACTAAGGACCCCTGCAGGAGTATTTTAAAAGAAACAGATCTCTTTTTGGACGGCCGCCGCAGAAGTTATGATGAAAATACTAAGGAGCTCCGAGATGGGATAAGCCGAAAAGATTTGGTCATAGGAGGTGCGGCACCCAGCCAAATGAAGTGAAACTTTGTGGAGAGTCTAAGGACATCTGAAAGAGAATTTAGAAAAAATCAGATCGCATTTTGGACGGCGGACGCGGTTTTTATGGCATAAGTCGTTCGAAGCTCGAAAATGGGCAATACCGAGAAAAAGACAAGGAAGGTCAGTCAGGGACCCACTACCCACACGTTTTGCTTGGCAGACAAGGAGGTGTAGAGCTCCTGAATGGGTATAAATACCCCCCTGACCTCTTCAGTTTTCCTCACTCACAAATTCATTCACAAACCATAAACCAAGAGAGAGAAACTTATAAGGTTAGAGAGAGAAAATCAGTTAGTGTGTGAGTAAGCCATAGGAAGCTTAGATCGTGGATAGGAGTTGGTAGAGATCAGAAGTCTTCGGTTAAGGTGAGTCTCCGACCCTAGTAGCCCATCGCCGATCATGTTCTATGCTATGCGTGAAAGCGTTGTACCATAGATCTGACCGACGATGGAATTTCTTATTATGCGTTGGGTGCTTGATGATGTGATTAATTATGCACGTGTGGTGGTTGTTCTATTGTTGAGATTGCATGATTGAGTGTTGCATGAGGATCGGCGTGATATAACTCTGGGTGCCGCGATGCGCTTTGAGTTATGTCATTCTGGATCTGGAATTGTTGAACTAACGTGTATTGCAGGATGTGGTTGTTGTGGAGTGTAAGTGGTGGTGTTGTACGTGGTGTGGTGATGGTGTGATGAGATGGTTGTGTGGTGGTAAGTCCGTATCCCCCATAGACCTCTTCCACGGTATCGAATGTACTGAGAAGTGGAAGGGAAGACTCGGAGAGACGGGATTGCAGCCTAGGGCCGAGTGTACCCGACGGGGTATTGTTGAGACGGTTGCCGGAAGAGGAAGGGCGGAGCCGGGCCGAAATGCACTGAGTCATTTGCCAGTGTTCGGTTTTGGTGTGGTGAAGTTCCGACTTGTTTGTCTTTGTGATAACAAGTGCTGGAGTGGTTCACGGGGAGGGATACGGCATGTGTGTGGAGCACTGTGGTGTTGGTTGTGTGTTTTAATTGCTTCGCTTAAGTTATTTGCATGATTGATTGATATTCTCGTTGCTTGCTTGTTTGGGTTTGGGTTGGGAATTGTTTTGGTCTCGGACTCACTGAGTAATCTCCCCGATTACTCACCTTTTTTTCTACCCCTTGCAGGTAACCCTTGAGTAGCTTGTAGATTGAGTGGCGGAACGTAGGACTACCGGAAGTAGTTTGCTTGGCTTTTTGCAAAAGACTCATTGTAAGAAAGTATGTTAAGTTTTCCAACCCTTTTCGATTTTAAAGTGCGGCCGCTGTTTGGTTTTCGTTTGTAAAACTATGTTTAAAGAATGAATAAAGGAAATGTTTTGTGAACTTGACTGGCTTGAATGATATTAGTCCTTGTCCGGGCTAACACAACTCGAGACCGAAGTACGGGTTGAAAAGCCTTAGGCTAAGGTCGAGAGGTATCGGAGTTAGCTTTCGGAACGGTTCTGTTTTCGGACTCGTCCTGGAATGAACTGATTCGTTAGTTAACCCCGACTTGTGACATCTGCGGATCGGTTTAGGTTTGTGGTTGGTCGAGCATGTTCTTGTTTGATTGTTGTTCGGCCAATCCTTTCTATTCCGGTTCGGGGGTGTTACAAATGGTGGTATCAGAGCATGGTTCATGATCATGCTCACAGGACCAGTGTTTTCAGTATTTTCCGCGTTTTATCGAGTCAAAGGTGTCGCAAAAGCCAATTAGGAATTCCGGTATGTTCCGCTCAATAGGTTGTTAAATTGTTGGTTTCCTTGTAACAGATGTCTGACTGTGGGCCGGGCGGTAGAAGGTTGAGGGGATGGTCAGTGAGTTGGGATGAAGAGGGACAACGTTCGGAAACATTCAGTCAGTATTTGTATCCGAATCAGGAACGCAGAAACCCTGTTAGGCGTAGTCGCGCCACTGAGACTGAAGTAGAATTAAAGAGTTCAGAGGCTACAGAAACCGATCCTAATTGGGAGCCGAGTGCAAACGACTCGACTCATCATTCCTTGAGTCCCGCAGGATCTGAGAATGGAAGTTCGGGAACTCGATCGTCGACCCCGATAAGCAATCAAAGGCAACCTGAGCCAGTACACCAAGATGGAGGGAGGAACAATAATGAAAGGCGAGACGAAGGAAGGCAAAGGCGAGCTGACCCTACCTTGAGAATGGTTCATGAATTACTCTCCAAAGTAATTATGGATCGGGCTGCACCAAATCCTGAGCCAGAAAGGACTAAGGCTCCAAACTACTTAAAGATCGTGACTACTATGAAAACTCTGGGAACCTACAAGTATGGAGGAAAACCGGACCCATACGAGGCAGACGCATGGTTAAGGTGTCTTGAGAAGAATTTCGCTGCGACAAGGTGCCCTGAAGAGTTTCAGAAGGATATAGGGGTATACTATTTAGAGAAGGAGGCATTAGGATGGTGGAATAGTATTGATCGCCAGACCGGTTATGCGATCAATACGTGGGAAAAGTTTAAGGAAGAATTTGAAAAGAAATACTTTCCACCTGAAGCTCGAGACCGTTTGACTCAGAAGTTTTTGCGTTTGGAACAAGGAGACAAGAATGTTCGAGAATACGAAGCCGAGTTCATGAAGCTTCAACACTTTGCTACCTATTGCAACTTTAGTGACCAGGCCTTGGCACGTCAGTTCATGCAAGGTTTGAACCCGGAGATAAGCAGCCGTCTACAATCAGTAACTTACACCAACCCCCATGAAGCAATAGAGAAGGCTGTGAATGTAGAGACTTATTTGAATCAAGAAAAGATGGCGAGAAACAAGAAGAGAGGAGAGAGCGATCGCGTTTGAATTCAGCTCCAAGGGCGAACCGCGGAGGATTCCGTGGAGGAAGGAATTTTGGTCAGTATCATGGTAGGAGGACCGGTGGACAAGGAGGACCAAGTTACCCCAGGTTTTGCTTTACTTGTGGAGGAGAGGACATGTGTCACGAAACTGTCCAAATACCCGTAACCCAACAACTACTCTTAATCCGATGTCCACCCCTGTTGTATGTTTCAAATGTGGAGAGAAAGGTCATTTCGCGACAAACTGCATGCAAAGAGGAAGTCTTCCCGCACCACCCACTCGACTGGCAATTGAACCTCCCCCAGCCAAGCGCCAGGCCACAGCAGGCAGAGTCTACGCACTTGAAGGAGTGGCATATGACTCTGCAGGACCATCCAACGGTCCTATAACAGGTACGTATGGGCGCTAACCCCGTTATTGTGTGATGCATGTTCTGTGATGATTGAATGATTGAATAGTATTGTGATGGTCTGGTAGGAACACTGCATGTTGGTGGGAAGCCCACACATGTCTTGTTCGATTCAGGAGCTACCCATAGTTTCGTAACTCCTGAGATAGCATCTCGGTTTAGAGGAACCTTTATGATTGAGGAAGTAAATGTGATCATAGAAACCCCCGTAACTGAGGCCCTTAGATCAGTAAAGATGATAGTGGATGTGCCTGTGGAGGTGTGTGATAGGATCTTTAAGGTAAATCTCTTAGAGACCCCTATGAACCATTTTGAAGTAATCCTTGGTATGGAATGGTTATCTAAGTATAAGGCCCAGATAGACTGTGAAAAGGGAAGAGTGACCTTTAGAGAAAGTCAGAAGCCGGAAATAGTGTACCAAGGGATTAGACCTAGCCCTGTGGTATCTTTGGTAGCAGCCACTAGGGTTGTAAAAGAGTTAGAAAGTGGTGAGGTATACCTAGTAGCCATAAGAGTGATTGAGGATGAGGAAGAGGAGGAGTTGAAGATTGAAGAGATCCCAGTGGTTCGAGATTTTGCGGATGTGTTTGAACCTTTGACAACGTTACCACCGCCAAGGAAGAACCCTTTCACCATTACTTTGAAACCCAACACGGCACCGATAGCTAAAGCCCCTTATCGGATGGCGCCGGCCGAGTTGGCGGAATTGAAAACTCAGTTGGAAGATTTGGCCGGAAAAGGATTCATTCGGCCGAGTTCGTCTCCTTGGGGGCACCAGTTTTATTTGTGAAAAAGAAGGACGGGACCATGAGACTGTGCATCGACTACCGAGGAATTAATAATGTGACGGTAAAGGACAAGTACCCGTTGCCAAGAATTGATGAATTGTTGGATCAACTTCAAGGAGCAAGTTGGTTCTCTAAGATAGATCTGGCCTCAGGCTACCATCAGATCGCTATCAATGAAGCAGATGTGGAGAAAACTGCGTTCAACACCCGATATGGCCAATACGAGTACGTGGTGATGCCGTTTGGCTTGACGAACGCACCAGCGGTATTCATGCGGCTGATGAATGAGGTGTTTCACGATTACCTGGATAGATTCGTAATCATCTTCATTGATGACATTCTCATCTATTCCCGGACAAAGGAAGAACATGAGATACATTTACAGAAAGTCCTAGAGAGGTTAAGGACTCAGAAGCTATACGCTAAGTTCAGTAAATGCCGGTTTTGGAAGAGGGAGATCGGATTTCTTGGACACCGAGTCTCGGAGCAAGGAGTTACCGTTGACCCGGAAAAGATATCAGCGATTCAGGACTGGCCGCAACCCGCATCTGTTACTGAAGTACGAAGTTTCCTCGGGTTGGCCGGATATTACCGAAAGTTTGTTAAAGGTTTCTCCTCCATTGCGAAACCCTTAACTAGACTGACCGGAAAGGATGTACCATTCGTGTGGAACTCAGAAGCTGAGGAAGCATTCACCAAACTTAAGACGGCATTGATGACGGCACCAATTCTGACGCTACCAGAGCCTGGCAAGCCTTATTCAGTTTACACAGATGCCTCGAGGATTGGCTTGGGATGTGTTCTCATGCAAGACGAGAAGGTGATAGCATATGCTTCAAGGCAATTGCGAAAGCACGAAGGGAACTATCCTACTCATGACCTAGAGATGGCGGCAGTGGTGTTTGCCTTAAAGATATGGAGATCATATCTTTATGGAGAGAAGGTACAAGTATTCACTGATCATAAAAGCCTTAAATACTTATTTACCCAGGCAGACCTCAATCTACGACAACGACGTTGGATGGAGTTTATTGCGGATTACGATATCAAGATCCAGTACTACCCAGGCAAAGCCAATGCAGTTGCCGATGCATTAAGTAGAAGGAGGACGGATGTGAGTGTGGAGAAAGAAGTGGAGGCTTTGAACCAAGAGATGAAGCGAGTAAGTTTGGCAGCGTTAGAGGGAGAATCTAGTGAGCCGTTGGGTTTACAAGCAGTAAGACAAGTTGGGTTGATTCAGCGAATTCGTGAAGAGCAAGAGAAGGACGAGAAGATAGTAAAGATTGTTAAAAGAATCAAGGAATCGGAGGAGGCTGATCCAAGTGGATATCACTTAGCCGAGGATGGAACTCTGTTACTCAAAGGGAGAATCAGCGTTCCTGAAGGAGGAGGACTAAGAGGAGAAATTTTATGGATGGCACACCGTTCACTCTACAGCATTCACCCCGGAAGCACCAAGATGTACCGAGACATCCGACGATATTATCATTGGCCCGGAATGAAACGATCCGTTGCCAAGCAAGTTGCTCAATGTCAAGTGTGCCAGCAAGTCAAAGCTGAACACCAGGTACCAGGAGGATTATTACAAAGCTTACCAATACCAGAGTGGAAATGGGATTCCATATCCATGGATTTCATTGTGGGATTGCCAGTTTCCAAAGGGAGAATGAATAATGCTGTGTGGGTGATTGTTGATCGATTAACTAAGGCAGCACACCTATTGGCTATAAGGGATACTGACAAGGTGGAAGTCTTAGCTAATCAGTACGTGAATCAGATCGTAAAGCTGCACGGAGTACCCATGAACATTGTTTCGGATAGAGACCCGAGATTTACGGCAGCATTCTGGAGAGCTTTGCAAGGTGCTTTGGGAACCGAGCTACACATCAGTACAGCTTTTCATCCCGAGACGGACGGACAGACCGAGAGGACAATCCGGACGTTGGAAGATCTGCTCAGATTATGTATCCTCGATTGGGGAGGTGTATGGGAGGATTATCTACCCTTGATAGAATTCTCCTACAACAACAGCTATCATGCTAGCATCAAGATGTCTCCGTATGAGGCGTTGTACGGGAGGCCTTGTCGAACACCGCTCTGTTGGACTGAAGTCGGTGAGAGAAGAGTATTTGGACCACAAATAGTGGATGAGACCACGGAGAAGTTACGAATCGTTCAGATCAACATGAAGAAAGCTCAAGATAGACAGAAGAAGTATGCGGACCAAGGACGGAGAGAGGTAACATTTCGGGTTGGAGAATTTGTGTATTTGAAGGTATCAGCACAGAAAGGGAAAGATCGATTTGGAAAGATTGGCAAGCTGGCGGTACGGTACATAGGTCCGTACCGGATCAAAGGAAGAGTCGGCGAAGTAGCCTATCGGTTGGAACTGCCATCGGATATGAATATGCATCCTGTCTTTCACGTGTCAATGCTCCGGAAGCATGTGCAAGACCCAGATGCAATTGAACCCGAAAGAGTAGAAGATCTTCAGACGAATCTAACATATCCCGAAGGACCTTTCAAGATCGGATTAAGGAGAATTCGAAAGCTAAAGAACCGAGAGATTCCGCAGTTACAAGTCTTTTGGGGACGGCAGAACAGAATGGTGATTACGTGGGAAGATGAAGAGAGATTCAAGGAGAAGTACCCAGAATTCTTCCAATCATATACAGTAATGGAACCGGAAGAACCGTCTCAGCCTTAAGAATTCGAGGACGAATTCTGTTAAGGGGGGGAGAATGTAATACCCCGGTATTGAGAAGAAAATACCCTGAGTCAGAAATAAATTCAGAAGGATGGTGTAAACAATTTTAAAAATTCCGGGAATTGGATCGCAGATGCCCAAGACATCAGTGGAGTCAAGGCAAAAGGATTCATCTCAAGAAAATTTCTGACGCGACCTATAAAAATCAAAGAAGCCGATAGATCTGAGAAAGGACACTCCGAGCGAATTAATTCACAGAGGGTGCGTCGCCCGTCAAAACATTCTAAGATTTTGTGGAGATCTTAAGGACTCTCAGAGGAAGCATATGAGCTAAGAAAATCCAGTTTTGGACGGTTGCCGCAGATGTTATGAAGAAAACATCAAGAAGGTCCGAGATGAGATAAGGCCAGAAGATTTTGCTAAAGGAGGTGCGGCACCCATCCAAATGAGGTGAAATTTTGTGAAGATACTAAGGACCCCTGCAGGAGTATTTTAAAAGAAACAGATCTCTTTTTGGACGGCCGCCGCAGAAGTTATGATGAAAATACTAAGGAGCTCCGAGATGGGATAAGCCGAAAAGATTTGGTCATAGGAGGTGCGGCACCCAGCCAAATGAAGTGAAACTTTGTGGAGAGTCTAAGGACATCTGAAAGAGAATTTAGAAAAAATCAGATCGCATTTTGGACGGCGGACGCGGTTTTTATGGCATAAGTCGTTCGAAGCTCGAAAATGGGCAATACCGAGAAAAAGACAAGGAAGGTCAGTCAGGGACCCACTACCCACACGTTTTGCTTGGCAGACAAGGAGGTGTAGAGCTCCTGAATGGGTATAAATACCCCCCTGACCTCTTCAGTTTTCCTCACTCACAAATTCATTCACAAACCATAAACCAAGAGAGAGAAACTTATAAGGTTAGAGAGAGAAAATCAGTTAGTGTGTGAGTAAGCCATAGGAAGCTTAGATCGTGGATAGGAGTGGTAGAGATCAGAAGTCTTCGGTTAAGGTGAGTCTCCGACCCTAGTAGCCCATCGCCGATCATGTTCTATGCTATGCGTGAAAGCGTTGTACCATAGATCTGACCGACGATGGAATTTCTTATTATGCGTTGGGTGCTTGATGATGTGATTAATTATGCACGTGTGGTGGTTGTTCTATTGTTGAGATTGCATGATTGAGTGTTGCATGAGGATCGGCGTGATATAACTCTGGGTGCCGCGATGCGCTTTGAGTTATGTCATTCTGGATCTGGAATTGTTGAACTAACGTGTATTGCAGGATGTGGTTGTTGTGGAGTGTAAGTGGTGGTGTTGTACGTGGTGTGGTGATGGTGTGATGAGATGGTTGTGTGGTGGTAAGTCCGTATCCCCCATAGACCTCTTCCACGGTATCGAATGTACTGAGAAGTGGAAGGGAAGACTCGGAGAGACGGGATTGCAGCCTAGGGCCGAGTGTACCCGACGGGGTATTGTTGAGACGGTTGCCGGAAGAGGAAGGGCGGAGCCGGGCCGAAATGCACTGAGTCATTTGCCAGTGTTCGGTTTTGGTGTGGTGAAGTTCCGACTTGTTTGTCTTTGTGATAACAAGTGCTGGAGTGGTTCACGGGGAGGGATACGGCATGTGTGTGGAGCACTGTGGTGTTGGTTGTGTGTTTTAAATTGCTTCGCTTAAGTTATTTGCATGATTGATTGATATTCTCGTTGCTTGCTTGTTTGGGTTTGGGTTGGGAATTGTTTTGGTCTCGGACTCACTGAGTAATCTCCCCGATTACTCACCCCTTTTTTTCTACCCCTTTGCAGGTAACCCTTGAGTAGCTTGTAGATTGAGTGGCGGAACGTAGGACTACCGGAAGTAGTTTGCTTGGCTTTTTGCAAAAGACTCATTGTAAGAAAGTATGTTAAGTTTTCCAACCCTTTTCGATTTTAAAGTGCGGCCGCTGTTTGGTTTTCGTTTGTAAAACTATGTTTAAAGAATGAATAAAGGAAATGTTTTGTGAACTTGACTGGCTTGAATGATATTAGTCCTTGTCCGGGCTAACACAACTCGAGACCGAAGTACGGGTTGAAAAGCCTTAGGCTAAGGTCGAGAGGTATCGGAGTTAGCTTTCGGAACGGTTCTGTTTTCGGACTCGTCCTGGAATGAACTGATTCGTTAGTTAACCCCGACTTGTGACATCTGCGGATCGGTTTAGGTTTGTGGTTGGTCGAGCATGTTCTTGTTTGATTGTTGTTCGGCCAATCCTTTCTATTCCGGTTCGGGGGTGTTACATCCATGGTGTGGGAAGAAAGGAGAGTAGGTTGGAGTCTGATTTCAAAAGTTAGGATTTTAAAATCCGCCCACCAAGTGTTTGACAAAATTCCTAAATCCCAGTTTCTTTAAAGATGGGATCTTGTGATTTTCAAAAGTTGATTTCAAGTTTTTCATTAAAAAAAAGGTTGAATATTTATGTTGAAAAACTTCTTTAAAATCAATTTGGAAAGGATTTGTTTTTGGTTTCTTTGCTCTTCATTTAAGTAGCTTAAGTTCAGATCTTGAAAAGATTCTATTAACTAGCGCTTAAAGGAGAAAAAGATCCATGCTTGTTTTAGTTGGTTCTTGTCCTTCCATTCCAAATGGGAAAAGGAGCTTGATTCATACACTTCATAGTTGTTATGGATTCATGCTTCCGGGGGAAAGAGTCCAAGTTTGGCTTCACCATTGTGCTATAACCAAAGTGGTATAAGCATGATCCTAAGTGAAGTGTTTAAGGCCAGCAAACAAGTCAATGTTGTGCTTGGTCCATATCATTCAGTCCATGAACCCATGGTTGTGAGATTTGTGGTGTTCATGGCTGTCTCAATGCTTCCGCTTTCTAACTCAAGAAAACAGAATTCAAATCTGTCCATAAGAACTCTTGAGCCCACTCTTTTCATTCTCCATAATCTGGTTACCTATTCTCTGTCATTCTCAATCATTCTTCTGTTACTTATTCTCCAAATCTATTGTTACTTAATCTGGTTACTATTCTCTGTCATTCTCAATCATTCTTCTGTTACTTATTCTCCAAATCTATTGTTACTTATTCTCTTATTCTCTGGTTAATTATTCTTCATATTCTCTTCTATTCTCTTTGATACCTCACCATCATTTGTGAAGAATCATTTCAGGTACTCACACATGAAATGGTGTAGATTGATGGCTTAACAAGGCGCCACACTCTTGATGTTAGAACCAATGACCATAAGCCTTAACAAAGGTTATGGAAGTTGTTGAATCAGCTCAAGCCTGGAGTTAGAACCAAGTGTCACCAACTTGAAGTCCACAAGATATGTTTAATCTTGTCCTCACGGCTAGCTTGGACAAGGCAGACCAAAGAGGCTGACCGGAGGAAGTAGACCAAAGGTGGCTAAGATGGGGATTCAAGTGGATGGACAAGATGGTGGAAAGTGATGAATCAACTTCAGTAAGGTGTTGGTGTCCAAGCCAAAGCACAATGCGGTTCCAAGATGGAACTTAAACCGCTTGTGATTCAACTTAAGGCCATGGTTCAAACCATGTGTCCAAAGGCGGTTCCAAGATCTAATTCAAAACCGCATCCATCCCATTCAAGGAAGTGCAAGGCGCTTTCCCTTCAGACCATGGTGCAAACCATAAGTTCATTTGGCGGTCCCAAGCAAGATGCTCAAACCGCATTCCACCAATTCAGCCTTCACATTCAAAAGGCTGAACTCTAAAACTCCATTTCGTCCATTATCCATTTTGATTTCTTATTGATTGTTTACTTAGTTTATCATGTGAATTCCATGTCAAATGCTTTAAGCTTTATCTTGCTTGAATCTCCTGATCAAAGGTTCAAAGGAGAGGACTTTAAAGCACAAGTCATGAGAAGCTTGGATGGAGACTAAGGAAGATGACAAAGGAGACAAAATGAGAAATGGGCGGTTCAAACAAGAGAGATTGGCCAGACTTCTAACCGCTTTAAGCCTAAGTTTGATGTTTGTGTCCAATGCTCTCACCATTGGCGGTTCCTTGAAAGGAGTTCAAACCGTTCCATTCAGTCCATTTACTCTCCAAAGGCTGTTTCTCAAACTCAATTCCCATTTATTTATGCTACTTTCATTACCATAGTTCAAATTGCTTGCTTATCCTTTCATATGAATACTTAGTTATAGCAATTAATCCTTTGATATTCCTTGTGGTTCATACTTAATCTCTTCTTCTTTATCTCTTGATTTAAGGGTAAAGGAGACCATGAGAGCCTCAAAGGAGATTGCATAAGGCGGATTCAAAAGAAGGAGAAATCAATTCATGAAGAGCCAAAGTAATGAAGTTGTGATTCAAGTCTTGTGAGAAGAAAGCCGGTTCATGTGATCTTGAAGTCCATGTTCTTCTCTTGGTATCCGTAACCCTAAGGCTCAGACCATTAGGGCCGTTCTTGCCAAGGAAGAACAAGTCAAGTCCAAAGGAGCCTGTTCTATCATGCCAAGGTCAATGCTATCCCAAATGGTCCGGGGATAGGCTATACTCTTTTTCCCTTATAGATTTTTGTCCCAAGTGGTTTTCTTTATAAGGTTTTTAATGAGGTAGCCTACTCGGTTCCAAGCTTGGCCTTTGGTCCTTTCAGGCGTCCCGACGCCCAAGCTTGCGGGGGATATTGGAGTATATGAATGAGATAGGCCGGAGAGGCCATCCAGATGAGGCAGAAGCTGACAGAAGCTGACAGAAGCTTCTGTCAAGATAGAAAAGACTCCGAGAAGGCTGTGAAAGACTCTGGGAAGGCTGTTCTGTCAAGATAGAAAAGACTCCGAGAAGGCTGTGAAAGACTCTGGGAAGGCTGTGCAAAGTCCGGGATAGCATCAGAAAGCTTGACAGAAGACTCAAGATGAGTTTAAGGCAAGTTCATGCAAAGTCCGGGTCTCAACAAAAGCAAAGTCCAGGTCTTCATGGTTCTAAGCTTTGACATAGACATCCTATGGTCAAGCTTGAGGGGGAGTGTTGAAATGAAGACCTCCTTATTAAGCCAGACTTCAGAAGGAGAAGCCAGAATTCAGAAGGTGTTGATAAGCAAGACTTCTGTTTGTAAGCCAGTCTTTATAAAGCCATTATAAGGTCTTTATAAAGAGCCTTTATAAGGTCTGTATTTTATAAGGTCTTTATAAGTCTTTATAAGCTTGAGTGATTAGGGTTTATAAGGTTTATAAGGTTTTATAAGGAAGCTTATAAAGGAGCTTATTTAGGGTTTATGTTTTCCCTGTAGCTCCTTCCCTTTATAAACCCTTTGTAGCCCTCACTCTTAATTAATGAAAATAAGAGACAAGTTTCCACAAAAGCGCACAGCCGTTTAGCTCTCACTACTCTACTTAGGTTGATTGTTCATCTTTCACCATGTAGGGAGTTAGTGTTAAGCGTGTGGGTTAGCCACCAAGGCTAACCATTCTTGTCCTTAATCATTCACAAACATTTACTAAAGTCTTCTCTTTGTTTCCTTGTTGTTCTTCTTCCCCACACACAGCCGGTTCTTATGGAATCCCTAAGCTGTTGGTTAGTGGTGGATTCAAGGGAAGACAATCACAAAATGATTGTTCTTCTCTATTTGTGAAGATTGTGAGCTCATGGAGATCCTAAATCTAACAGTCATATGCATGACATGATGAGAGAAATTTGTTTGTTTAAAGCCAAAGAAGAGAACATCCTACAACTTAACGGTATCCGCTTACCAACTGCAAACTCTCAACCTCGTAGATTTGTCTGGCAAAATCCACCCACATTAGATGTTGAGAGAGAGATAAGTAATCAAAAACTTCGATGTCTCTTAGTTATCCCTGATTTAGGGGGAAATTACTGGAGGCTATATGTTTCAAGGTTTACAAGGTTAGAACTTCTAAGAGTGTTAGATCTTGATAAAGCCAGGTTTGAAGGAGGGAAGCTACCTTCTGACATTGGAAAGCTCATCCACTTACGATACCTGAGCTTATTTGATGCTGAGGTATCTCATCTACCTTCTTCTCTACGGAATCTAAAGTTGCTGATCTATCTGAATTTAAATGTTCTTGGGGACTCTACATTTGTGCCCAATGTCTTGATGGGGATGAAAGAATTGAGATATCTTGCATTACCAAGGCTTATGGATGAGAAGACAAAGTTGGAATTGAGTAATCTAGTAAACTTGGAGACCTTGGTTAACTTCTCAACATGGCAAAGCAGTTTGGAGGATCTTCATGGTATGACCAGACTGAGGATTCTCAAAATCACTTCAACTGAGGCAAGTATAGAGACTCTATCTGCCTTAATGTCTGGACTGAAACACCTGGAAAAGCTTGATATAGTGAGTTGCAACTGTTCTGGGAGTGTAAATGATGAGGGAGTTATATTGAATTTCAATGATCTCAAACAGCTGCGGTTAAGTGTATATATATGCCAAGTTTACCTGGCGCAAAACACTTGCCGTCTCACCTCACGTACATATCTCTACAGAATTGTCGTTTGAAGAATGATCCAATGCCGATTCTAGAGAAGTTGCTTCAGTTGAAAGAGGTTGAGTTATGGGAAAAATCATTCTGTGGGAGGAGAATGGTTTGTTCGGCCGGTGGGTTTCCTCAGTTGCAGAAACTAGTATTATGGGGACTATAGGAGTGGGAAGAGTGGATAGTAGAAGAAGGTTCCATGCCTCTTCTCCATACTCTCTTTATTCGGTGTTGTCCAAAGTGGAAAGAGTGGAGAATAGAAGAAGGCTTGATGCCCCTTCTTCATACTCTGACTGTTCGTACATGTCGAAAGTTAACAAAGCTTCCTGATGGGCTGCGATTCATCTATTCCTTAAGGAACTGATTGTTTATAATATGGATGAACGTTTCACTTTTTCTTTTGATGATTTGAAACTGGACAAGGATTGGAGGAAGAGATTGTCGGTAGGAGGAAAAGATCGTTACATAGTGCAACACATCCCTTCGGTTAGAGTGAGATTTGAAAGATTATAGTTGAAGCTTTCAGGAATTACATACTCATACTATCAGGTAAAAATGTTATTTCCCTGATCTAAATATCAAGAATACAAAATCTCTGTACTTACACGGTTATTATGACATTTTGTTAGAGTGAACGTTGGTTTGACTTCTCTTTTTTTTTCGTTCTTGATGTTTGTTGTCAAAACAGACTTACAAAAAAGAAGCTCTTCCCAGGCGAATCACTTATCAAACTGGGCATCTGCGTTTGCATTGTTGTATGTCGTTGTATAGTCAGACTTACGATTATTATTGTGGTTTTTCTTTTACCAACATTGAATTTATGTTTGCTGGTTTGACTATGAGTGATGCTGATCATTCGATCTCAACCTTTTTCAATTCTTGGCTCATTTCTTATTACTGTTGCATCAGACTATTCACTGATTATATGCTTTTTTACGTTTTTGTTTCTCTTGGAAATTTTCTGCTAGTCTTATCTATCGTAAATCAAGTTTTCAGTTGTATTAAATGTCAAAGAATTATTTTTTATATTATGATTTTTACACATATAGTATCACCCCAAGAACCTAGTATTAATAGATTTTTCTTTATTTCAGGTGAATTATTTAGTCCGCTCAATAGGAATTAAATGTTTGGATATTGCCTTCATGAATTCTTTTCTTGCGCGTTGCACAACCATTCATGAAGTTCTATTCTAATTTAAGTTTGGTTGAAAAAAGTAGTAAATTATTCAAGCAACCACCATACTAAAAACACTTGCGTAATATTAACCTTTCTGTAAATATAATGTTTTAGTTCACAATAAACAAACACCAAAGCTTCAGCATATTAGAAACTAGATATACATATATAGTATCGCACAAATAAATACACGTGTCACACATAAGCATCACAAACCTTGAAGATCCACAGTAATGACTTGACTCGAATCCCCTTTTTCAACAACAAACGTTTTAAGAACCTTCTGAGACGAACTAGTAATCACTTCAACAGCATAATTTCCATGGTATCCTCTAAACGGAAACGCACCGTTCTGATCAATATGTCCATTAGTATGAGAAAGCCAATCTTTTTTCACAGCCAAAAGCCTCTTTCCAGCTTCATTAACATCTCCTTCTGCATTAACCAAATGAGCGTTGTCTCTGCTCATAAACAGCTCCCAAAATCCCCATAACATTATACCTTCAACCGCAGGATGTCCAAAAGCTTCCCACATCATTACCTCCAAATCATCTCCCCTGACATGTTCATTTATGGACGAGACATCTAATTCTGTGAACCATATCGGTAAACCAAGGATCCCTAGTCTGTCCAGAGCTGAACATACGATTGGACCTACAGGACAATCGATATGGCCCTGAATCCCTATTCCTCCTACCGGAGCACCCTTTTCTTGCAGGTCAAGAATCTGTTCAGTGTACTTTTCAGGGCAAGATTTTGGATCACATCCGTCTTCTATGTGGTAATCGTTCACGAACAATGTCGCTGATGGGTCTAGTTGATGTGCGGTCTTGAACATGTTGACCCTAATGTCTTTACCTAGCTTGTCTTGGTAGAATGATCCGTGTAACATCTCGTTGTTGACATCGTAATGTTTGAATTGTCCCTTGTACCGGTTTAGAAGACTGGTTAACCGGTTTTGGACCGCAGAATTTAAGTCTGTTTGGTTCATCTTTTGGATCCATTGCTGAACAGTTGCTTGGACTTCCCAGAAGATACAATGTCCTCTGGTTTCTATGTTGTTGCTACTGCACAAGTTGAGCATATCGTCTGCGTCTTGGTAATTAAGCTTCCCTTGTTCTGGTTCCGTCCAGTACCATTTCAACTCGTTACCAAAAACCGCCCAATTAAAGTTTTTCAAGAAGAAATCAACAAAATCTTCATTATCCATGTTTGTTCTGCTGATACAAGTCCCCACCGGGAAGCTGTTCCTTGTCTGTCGAACTTTAACCGTAGCTCCAGACAATTTGCTAGAATCAACACCCGAGAATTTGAGGATAACGTCCCTTCTACGGATCTGTAGATCAAGAAAAGTACTACAAAGTCTCATTGCTCTTTAACATTTTGACACAAGAGAGTGTAAAAGCATAGTGTTTTGTCTGTGTACCTTGTCAGATTGTCTTCTCAAATGTTTGATTCTTGCGAGCCGGTCGACAGGAAAAATCTGCAAGCCAGCGACCATGAGATCAACGCCAGGAGAAGGGCCTTGAATATAAACCAAAGCCTTAGATGGCTGCTTCTCGATTCGGAAAGAGCCACCAATCTCATGCCATTTATCATCGTTGATATCAACTTGTCCTCCGTTTACCCATTGGCTATCAATACCAAGTGCGACATTAACATTTTGAGGACTAGTAATGCCAGAACCGACTTTGACCCAGACAGATATTTGGTATGTCAAGAACAGCTTGAGCTTGTCAGTGATCGTTTGAGCTGGACCCATCCATGTCTGTGTTCGGTTAGTCACTAGCATATAGCGGCCACTTAGAGGCTCGTGTGGTCCAAGCGAGTCTCTTGCCATTGGAGGAAGTATTCGAGGTGAGCCTTGGGAAACGCTCAGCGTGCAGTTTCCTAATGGGAACCAGCCATTGGTCGTACCGTCACTCAACTGGCTATTTGTGAGTATGTTTACCCCAAACGCAGGATTCTACAAGAAAAGAAAAAAAAAATTAAACTAGTCTTCAATACAAAATTGTTTTCTTCTTTAGAAATGTAAAACTTGCCTTCACTTATAAACGCAAACGCAGAAACTGAAATAATCACAGCTTAAGTAATTTTACTGCGTTGAAAGTGTGAACTGGATCTAGGACTGGTAAAATATCCAGACCAAAGATCCAAACCGAACCCGACCTAAAAATAGTAACTAATTGAACTTGGAACCCGACAAAATACATGAACGAGTCTTATACTCCTATATCCGCAAAACTGAATCTCAACCCGAACAGAACCCGAGAACCAAATGGATATCCAAAATATTCAAAATATATTTACATTTCCAAAAATATTAATTATAGTTAGGCTAAAAATAATTTAAATATCAAAAATTACAATTATGAACCTGAAATTATCAGCTATTTTAAGACAAAAATAATCGAAATATTTTTAAAAACTGATCTATCCAAAAAAGACTTAATTACAAATTTATAATTATCAAAATTTTACAAATTTTATCTAATTTAACCATTTTTTATTATTTTGAGTATGGGTCTGACTCGATGGAACCGAAGCGAACCGAATCCGACCCGAATATAAAAAAATATCCGAATGAGTTCTATATTTCTAAACCTGAATACCCGAATATGCGAAAACCTGAATATCCCAAAGGCCTAACTGAATCTTTGGACTAACCTCAACAGGTGGACGCGGTGAAGGAGGGATTTTCTCGGCGTGTTTTACAATTAAACTGTTCAGGAGAATATCTGTTCCTGGAGGCGGACCTTCGATGTAAATGACTACCCGTGACGTAGAACCATTGAGGAGGAACTTCCCTTTAAGCTGTATCCACTCCTTGTCTGTTGCCTGCACACTTTTTAAAAGAACAAGAAGATAAAGATTTACAATGATTCTTGATCTGAACTATTACAATGTGATAATGATAAAAAAAAAAAAAAACTAACTTCGCAATGCCAATGTATTGATCACGTTGATTTGGATTCTGGACCCATAAAGTAGCTTGCACGGTTGCATTCGTTACATTGTTTCCGTATATACGAACAACCGCGGTTGCTTCATATACACGTTTCCTCTCAACTTTCCCAGTAATCTCTTGTTGAATACCGTTCCAGTTCTGTGTGCGTTCTGTAGCTGAAGCGAAAGCTTTCCCCGATAATGGTACTATCTTTCCATCAGCCATGGAGTCATGACACACAATTTTGCAGCTTCTCCCAGACCAGTTATTTAGTCCATCTTCAAAGTTTGGGTTCACTACAAGATTCTCATCTTCCACGGTCACACGCTCTTGTCGTTCCAGCTTTTAAAGAAAATGAAATATGTCAGCCCAAACGCAAACGCAAACAAACAATCATTGAGATTATATATAATATAATACCTTAGGCTCGCTTTCAAGGTGAATGGTAACAGACTGTATGAGGAGATCGATCCCTGGTGATGGACCTTCCAAATAGAAAACAACTTTTTCTGGTAAGCTCGGTAACGAAAACATGCCTTCTAGTCTCACCCACTTCTCCTTGAAGACACATGTTCTGCAATATTCAAAAATATAAATTGTTGTTTTCTGTGAACAATACAATAATTTGCAAGTGTGAAAAAGGCATTTTACTTTGCAATGAACTGATAGTTTGTTGGCGATTGTTGGTTTTCAAGCTTCAAAGTGGCCATAACCTCTACCAAACCTTCAACAGGTCCAGAGACAGCAACAGTTGCGGAAACTTTATAAAGACAACAAGGTTTCACTCTGCTTGTGATGTCTTGCTCTAAGCCTTGCCAAGTTTCTTTCCGGTTCTTGACAACTACGTAGCTACCACACTTTGACGGGTTTAATACACCGTTAGAGACACCAGAATCTGCGGTGACAACAAAGGCCTCGCAGCAATTTGGATGCCACGGATGCATCCCCAAAGAGAAGTCATGATTCACAATTACATTGGTACGATCAGAACCAATGATTGATGCCACATTGTTGTTGTTCTGTTTTGCAGGCTGGTAGAGAAATGATTAAACAGAGAAAGATCAGATTAAGGAATCAAAAAGTTTAGCTTAGAAATGAAGAAAGTGTGTTTGTGAAAAGGTGAACAAGACTTGGCTATGAAGAAAGGAACATATCGAAAAACAATCAAACAATCGAAACCCTAACCTCTTCATTGCTGTTTCTTGATATCTCCATGCTTTCTCTTAGTTTCTTACAGAACAGAGTCAGACCCAGATCAAATCAAGACAAATTAGCAAATGGGTCGCAGAAAAATTTGAAGAAAACCCACAAAGGTTCGAACTTTTTTTGTGTAAAGGAGAAGACAAACCTTGTCTGGATTTCGATTTCTGCTCTTGTGGATTTGATTTGAAAAACAACAAACCGTGAATCTCTTCATTATATAGATACAGAGATCAAACTGTTCTGTGCTTCTTGGTGGATCTATCAAAATGGATCGCAGGATTCAAGTGAACTCCAAGATAAATCCGCGGGACCAGCTACCCAACCAAACTCTTTGAAAATTTAATTCTTTTCTAAACCTCTTAAATCTGAAGAACAAAAATTTTCTGGGTACGTTTTTATGTAGTCCCTTGGAGGTTGTGCTCTGAAAATACGAATATAAAATTATTTAAATAGGGCAGACATTAACTTTTTATTTATATTTATTTTGTAGATTATGCTTATGGGTAACTCAGCTTATGTTCTGATTTCTTATTTAGATCTTGATTGATAATACCGTGTAGTTATGGAATAGCGGAAATTAAACTAAGCTGCAGAATAATTTAAAATTATCATAATGAAATATTGTGGAATGAAACTTTAATACGATTGGATAAGTTGTGTAAAATTATAAAATATATTATTTATTTAAAATAAATCATTACAATATTTATATATTACTTGATATATCATAAAATTTAAAAACAAATTTATAATTCCTCTTTCTATAAAATCTTTATATCTATATATTAAATTTTTCTAATTGTGTGGAAACCCCTTAATCAGATAGTGTATTAAGAATTTATTGATGCTTCTGCACTACATATATAATTTGATTTCTATAACAATATAAATTAAATGAAAATATTTTGTCGGAAACATACTAAGCCATTTTTCATGGTCCCATGTATTAAAATTAAAAAAACTCTATCGTGAATATGGGTGCATGCAGAATGGTTTAGTATGGATTCTTATAGTATTGATAGGATGTCAATTATGGAATTGTATGTGGAGTTGTTTGTTGTGTTTTCAAATAGTTAGATTCTTTCATCAATATCATGAAAAATAAGATCACCATTTGTAGGATAATTCAAATTAAAAGTATATCCTAAATGATGAAAAGTATCATTAAAATGATGTTTCATAAAGTAAATTTAAAATATCTTTTATAAATATTTTGTGGTATTTTCTATGAACAAACATTTTGTGGTATTTCAAGGGAAGAAACTAAGAGATGTTATATATATATATATATATTTTCCCTTTTTTGGTCTGAAGATGTTGATATCTTATAGAGTTTAGTAACAACTCATTATATATCTTTAAAGAGATTCGACCAAAACAAAAAAAAAATATTTAAAGAGAAAAGAAATACAAATGTTAAACCATTAAATTTGTCAAATCCCCTATATATTATTTGAGGATCCTTTTTAAAAGACTAACATTTACTTCATGTGTTTATTACAAGAGTGCCATCCTTACTTATATTAATTACATTTAATGCTATTTTATGATTGATCACTTATATTAATTATCACTATTACATAATCAAAACTATGATATATCTCATAGATTATAATTAAAATACATGTTTTTATTCATTCATAAAATATATAACTTTAACTATGTATTTGACCAATATATCAAACAATTTATATTAATATATATATATATCATGTTTATTAAATAACTTTTACATGAAAAAAATATATTATATTTCAGTATAGTTATTCGTTTTAACTTATATTTATGAATTACAATAATAACTATATCACTTCATAATAATTTATTTACATAATTTTATATTATATATATTTATAATTCTTTAATCTTTATTTAATATAAGACTTAAAAATACTTTTACTTTATTAATATTATATTATAATCTTATAATATAATAAAAAGTATATATTATTTTTCTTAAAAAGCAACTTACAAGCAATTTTAATATATAAATAAAAATCACTAATTTATATCAACTTACCATGATTATCAGATATATTTAATATAGTATATAACTACAGCTATAATAAATTTCATTGTATTTAAACATAATTCAAATTTCCTAAAATAAATCAACATTAAATACTTGATTTGTATTGATACCAATCAGTAATAAAATTATGGTAATAAAAAATTATTCTGTTTCTAAACTTAACTAATAATATAGATTAAAATAAGTAACCACACATTTAATTAAATAAATATTAGTAGTTGAATTTATGCCTATTCATATCAATTTAGAAATAAATTCAGATATAAATAATATACCATAATTTTCTACTCGATCAATAATGATAAAAATAACTGATTTTTTAGCAATGTTATCATATATATGATTTAATTGTTTTGCATTTATTATATAAAATTTTAAAAAATTTGAAAATGTTGAAATCACATTATATATCTATATAAATGACTATAAAATTATATTTAATTAATATTTATATAAACATTTTACTCCGCGCATGGCGCGGATTACTACCTAGTATATACTTAAGTAGGATATGTCATTTTTCACATAGCCGTACACGCATTGGAAATAGAAGAAGAATATGGATAGCTTATCACTTTCACTCTTTCAGTCATATCCATGTGCAGTAATCGTTTTAAAAAAAAAAAATCTAACCCAAGATAAAAAACTAATTATAAAAGGTAAATATTGTTTGCTAAGTATCAATTAACTAACTACAAAAGCTAAACATATTTTGATTGTTAAGTATCAACAAACTCAACATGTAGTTGAATCGATGAACTACGAGATTCTTCGTAAAGAGAAAACCTCAAGTTCCAGTGGAACCAAAGGATTAAAAGTCTTTCTCAAAAACGTTGTGGCAATCTTAAGAAAATATCATTAAAATTCAAAAGAAAAAGGACTAGGCGGATTAAAATTCAAAAGAAAAAGGACCACATCTAAATGTTATATATTTAGTACAAGACGAATAACGAAAATAATCTAAAGTGAACATGAACATAATATAAACTGAAAATCTTTTAGCAAAAAAAGAAGACATTAACATAACTGATATTATCTAACAGGTTTCTTATGGTAAATAAAAAAGAGATTTTGTATAATAAAATTCTTAATATAAAAAATTAGGGTTGTATCCGTTGAATGGTTGATTTTTTGTATCAGATTTAAGTTTAGTGATAAAAGTTCATATGAAAAAATAAAAATAAACTAGGGACATAAACAATTTTTTTGTTAGCCTAAATATTGGGACCGGCCTAGTTGTTAGTTTTGTTGATGACTTAAAGTAAAGTCTGTTACAATTTGCGCGAAACAAAAAGGAAAGAAGAGGGTAAGAGGTTATCATCGCGAGGAAGAACAAAACTTTAAAGATTGGTTAAGAGCTCACAACTTGCTAATTTCTTCTAATTTGTTGTGCTCAGATAACTTGGATTGGAAGCAAGCTATTCCTTTGTACTCTAATCCTAGGAGGAAAGTTGGTGGAAAATGTTCTTATCCAAATGGCTATCGAATGAGTACATTGACTTATCCTTCTTTAGCTTTACTTACAAAATGAGTTATTTATATAAATAAAAGCTAGTAAATGAAATCAGATTTTTATTTAAAGTTTACAAATTTATACTTAATTGCGTATATGACGTCGTCATCAGTATATTTGTGTTTTTCTTAATAAAAGTGCATGCCTCATGTTGTGAACTGAATGTTCTGTGTGTATTATTATGAGGACCAAATGTCTCTTTATATAGTGGTTACACCATGTAGAGAAAAGGTAATTATCCTTTTACTATTCATAACAAGAAAGGAAATATTCCATAAACCTATTCCTTGTCTATAAAGGAAAACATCTAATTATACTAAGGACCGGTTATGTTAATAACCTCTATATGGATCGGTCTATATTGAGTCCATTAACCAAACGGTTCATAACACTCCCCCTTGGACGAAATGACCGAACCCGATGCAACCAAGGATCTTTGTAATACGCTTGGGGATGCTGCCTCATTAAAACCTCACTAAAGAAAAACCCAGTGGGACAAAACCTTAGTGAGGAAAGAGTACAGCACGTATTACTCCCCCTGATTTAGACATCACTAAAGTCCCTTAGTCGGCGCATGCCGATCTGATACACCAGCTTCTTGAGCGTGGAAGTTGGGAGCGACTTTGTGAACAAGTCAGCTGAGTTGTCGCTTGAACGGACTTGAAGCACTTGTATTTCTCCAGCCTTCTGGAGATCGTGAGTGAAAAAGAATTTTGGCAGAATGTGCTTCGTCCTGTCTCCCTTGATGTATCCATCATTCAGTTGAGCTATGCACGCAGCATTGTCCTCATGAAGTACGGTCGGTTCGTCCTTTCCATCTGTCATCCCACAATCTCGTCTTATGTGCTGAGTCATCGATCTCAACCAAACACATTCACGGCTGGCTTCATGAATCGCCAAAATCTCTGCGTGATTTGATGATGTGGCCATGAGTGTCTGCTTCATGGATCGCCATGAAATTGCGGTTCCTCCGTGAGTGAACACATATCCTGTCTGAGATCGTCCATTGTGTGGATCCGATAGATAACCTGCATCAGCAAAACCAACTAAACCTTTGTCGTTATGGTTAGTGTAAAATAAACCCATATCTTTCGTTCCTTGAAGGTAACGAAGTAAATGTTTAATCCTGTTCCAGTGCCTTTGGGTTGGACAAGAACTAAATCTTGATAGGAGGTTCACGGCAAAACAAATATCTGGTCTAGTGTGACTAGCCAAGTATAGTAACGCTCCTATGGCACTTAGATATGGCGTTTCGGGACCAAGGACTTCTTCATCCTTTCTTATTGGACCAAACGGATCTGTGTCCGGGCTTATGCTCCTTACGACCATTGGGCTACTCAATGGATGAGCTGTGTCCATATTAAATCTCTTGAGTACTTTTTCAGTATACGCCATTTGATGCACAAGGATTCCGTCTTTGACGTACTCAAGCTGTATTCCCAAACAGAACTTAGTCTTTCCTAAGTCTTTCATTTCAAATTCGGCCTTTAACAAATCAACTGTTTGGGTGATTTCTCCAGAGGTGCCGAGGATGTTCAAATCATCCACGTAAACTGCTATAATCACAAATCCACCGTTTGCAAACTTCTTTATAAAGATACACAGACTGATGGGATCATTTTTATATCCGGATTTAATCAAGTACTCGCTTAAACGATTGTACCACATGCGCCCACTCTGTTTCAGTCCGTATAGGGATTTGGTTAGCGTAATGCAGTGTTCTTCTCGAGAACTTTTCTTATCTTTGAGCTCAATACCCTCTGGCAATCTCATATAGATTTCATTATCCAGTGGACCATATAAGTATGCGGTGACAACATCCATTAACCGCAGATCTAACTTTTCTCTTATGGCCAAACTTATAAGGAATCGGAATGTCGTTGCATCCACCACAGGGGAGTATGTCTCCTCATAATCGATTCCAGGTCTTTGAGAGAATCCTTGTGCCACAAGCCGTGCTTTGTGTCGAACAATCTCTCCTTGTTCGTTTCTCTTTCTTACAAAGACCCATTTATGTCCAACTGGTATTATATCACGAGGTGTCCGAATAATGGGACCAAAAACCTCTCTCTTCTTTAAAGAGTTTAACTCCACGTTTATGGCTTCTTTCCATTTAGCCCAATCAGATCGTTGAGTGCACTCATCTATTGACGTGGGTTCTAGATCCTCATTCATAATCTCAAGTGCTACGTTGCATGCAAATATATCATCGACGTCGATATCTTTTCTGTTGATATTATGTGTTTTTAACGTATTTTGATTCGTTTTTAGTATTCGGTTTGAGTTTTGATTTGCATCTTTCGTTGGTTTTTCGAGTCTTTTCTATTGTTTTGAGTCTTTTTACAGATTTCATGGAGTTCCGAAGGAGTTTGGCGTTTACGGACATGTTCGAGTCGGAAAACACGAGAAAAGGACCAAGTGAAGAACGACCGTTCTTGGAGCAGAACGACCAACCAGAACGATCGTTCCCCCCAAGGAACGGTCGTTCCCTCATCCACCAACCCTGCCGACAAAAACCGAAGATCGATCGTTCCATCCCATGCAGCCCGTTCCCTCATTCACCAACCATGCCGACAAAAACACTGAGGAACGACCGTTCTACTAGGGGAACGATCGTTCCCAAGTCCACCTACTCCACCTACTTCAATCGACCATGGAGAATGATCGTTCTACACCAAGAACGACCGTTCCCCTCTTCACCTACTCCCCTTCACCTTGGCCTATATAATGGACTCACAACATCAACTTCAAATCACACCTTCTTCTTCCTCCTCTCTTCTCTAGCTTCAAAGCATAGCTTCTTCTTTAGTTTTAAGTTTTATGTTTATGCTTTTATCTAGTTCTTGTTAAGTTTCTTTTAAGCTTTAATCTTATGCTTTTAATCTTATGCTTTACTTTCAGTTCTTATCTTTATGCCTAATCAAGTTTTACTTTCAGTCTTTATATTTATGCTTTACTTTTAGTCTTTATATTTATGCTTTACTTTCAGTTATTTATATTTATGCATTACTTAAGTTCTTATTAAGTTATTTTCAACTTTCATTATCTATTCAAGCTTTTATTATGAACTCTATAATCTCTTTGTTTTCTTCTTTAATCATGTCTGAGTAGACCTCTTAGTTAGGTTAAGGTTTGTCAAAGGAATTCATGAGCTTTAGGGTTAAACACAAATAGGCTATTCAAATCAATATCTTCACCCTTGTTCTTCTTAATGCTTAGATCGAATTGATCACTTGATCTTATGAAATTTGGTTTAACTTAGACAGCGAGAGTTGCTAGGTTGCTAGAAAGAACATTGGTGAGCAATTTAACCATTACCTGCGAGAGCAGATGTATTGAGAATTGTGAACATATTAAACCTATCCTTAATGCTTGTCTACGATTTCTAGTACCAGCGAGAGCTAGGATTTCTAGGTTGATAGACAAAGATATTGGTACCACGAGAGTGGATTGATATTATCTTAGTGTTTAAGTTCTAGATTTATGCTCAATCATTGCCTGAATAGTTGTTTAATCCGTTGCTCTGAATCTCCTGCGATATTCCTTGACCTAACGCTTGTTTAATATTATCTTACAACCGATTTCGCTTTCATTACTTGTTACTTACAAAAACCAAAAACATATTGAATTGTCTTAGCTTTTGATTTAGCTCAATATATCAAAGTGTGAAAACTGGTCTTCGTGGGATCGACCCCTAAATACTACTTCGTATGCTGTGCACTTGCAGTAGGAAATAAGGGTTTAAAACTCGTGTATCAAGTTTTTGGCGCCGTTGCCGGGGACCAAATGTTCACCTTTGGTTTACGGCTGAATTATTAGTCTAAGACACTAACTTTTACTAACTTTGATGGCCATGGACTACAATGATTGGCCACAAGAAGAGGAGGACACATTTGAAGAATACATTCAAGATGAGTCTTTTAATGAGAACATACTTACGCCAGAACAAAGAGTGGAGTTGGATAAGCTTTGCGTGGAAAATACAATGCTGACAAGGAGTGACCTAGCAATAATGATCCGGTTGAACCTCATGTCACATCGGGCAGTACTAGAAGGAAGAGAGCTTACGTTTGATAAGATAATGGTAGCCAACTCACTTAAGGAGGTAATATATTGGGTTCCACCATCCCAATTACAAGGTACATCCGATTTAACCTTTGAATTTCAAGATTTTGAGGATAGTCACATGCCTTCTATTGAAGATATAGCTTATGATTCACCTTCCTCCACACTCATTGATGAATGCTATGATTTGATATGTGAGACTCAAATACTAGATGCTTTAAGAGTAGAAATATTTGCTAGAGATTATCATGAAATATGTTTTGATACTAGTTATCTTTGTGCTTTGAATGATCATAATCTCGAGCTTAACTCTTTAATGCTAGAGGAATCTAGATCGCTTCTTGAAAAATCTGACCTAAGGGATGAATTTGATTTAGATAAGATCTTGGATGAGATAGAGAACCCTAAGGTTGAGAATGATGATGAGAATGAGAATGTGGTATTTTATAAGATTGATGGAGATAAAGTTGACTATTTTGTGACAAACTCGTTTGAAGCTAAAGTTGATTATATCTTTCCATCAAATGCATTTGATTCTCAACAACATCTCACTGTCAAGGAATATTTGAAGATACACGCTACATTTGTAGTAAACTTCCTTGATAAGAATATTGTCTATTTCCTTTGGACAATTGTATACCTTTTTGCGCACTTTGTTTCTTGTCCCAATAAGAGAAGGACCAAAGGTGCACTGGCTCAGCCTTTTGATTATCATGATTAGCACTTGTGCTCAGAAGTCAAGCTAACGACTTAAACCAAGTGCTTGGTGGGAGGCAACCCACTGGTAAGTGTTTTTCTTTTATTTTACTATTGATATTTGGTTTTGTTTTTATTTGTTTCAGTTAAAAAAAAAATAATAATAAAAAAAAAAAAAAAATATAGAAGGGGGTGCACGTCTTCAGGTAAGTTTTCTTGTCCATACACCACTGTCAAATCCATTTAGGACATTTTTTTATTTATGAGTTTGCGGGTTTCTCTTTCAGTTTTGTTTTAACCGGGATGGTTAAAAACAAGTCTGGGGGAGGGATTCATTTGTGTACTAACGGTGTGTTTTTATGAATGTTTATTTCTTATGTTTTATTTTGGTGTGTTTTTATAAAAAAAAAATAATAATAATAAATAAATATTTTGTTGTGTTATAAAAAAAAAAAAAAAAAATTCGAGTCAAAACAGTGTTTGATTTTGTTAAAACTTTTTGGAATTGCAACATGTTCGATGTCATTGCCTTAGGACTGCTTAGCATTGTTTGAGGATAGTTTGGAAACGCAGAAAAATCCATAACTTGATCATTTAGTGAATTTCTCTAATCATCTGAACTTAATCGAATTATTGGAACTTAATATGGACTTAATTTATCTCACTTAGGGGGTTGATAATCATGTATTGGATTTTACATTTGGAGTTTTCTTTGCATCATTTCTACCAATCTTTGCTAACTCCAAATGGCTAAACTTATCTTAGTCTAGTATCACACCCTTACCATTTCCATGTTGAAACCCACTTTTCTTCGTTTACTGTCATTGCATTCATGTGCAAAAACTATGGAGTATACGGACCGACACAACTTTTCTTTAGGACTGTGTCTAGATAGGTGGTCTATTTCTGATTAAACTCATGGGATGTGTCTAGAAATGTGATCTCTCTCTTTGAATATATTCATTGAAAATTTTCGTTTCAATAGAGGGTGAACTTTTAAAAAGGGTAGAAGATTTTATTCACATTCAAGAAATAAGCTTACATTGTTAAAATTCTTTTGATGCAGATCTTAGAGACTAACCGGTTCCATTCTCCGATATAAAAAATAAAAAAAAAATAAAAAAAATAAAAAAAAAATAAAAAAAAAACAAAACAGAAGGAACCGGGAAAGTCGTCAAGGTAATATCTTTAAATTTCATGAAACGTTAAGAGAAATCATGTTCTTGTTTGTGACTCAGTTAAAAAAGGGTAGAAGGATTAGAGTTAAGGAGAGTTGTGTACCTCCTAATTGGTCTGTGTCTCACGGTGATTTTGCATAATGATTTGCATCTGTTTATATTGCTAAAAGAAACCGAAACACTTGAGCCACCAAATACCAACCTTGATACCTGGACCATAACGTGTTAGATATTCCCTTTGTGAGAGTACACGTATTTGATAATGAATGTTAAATATTAAGTTCTGCTTGATCATGAGATTTCACTTATTTACTACGGTTATGGAGAAGTACAATGAAGTACGGTTTGATCTGAACTTTGCGAATGCGGTTTACGGGCAATTGACTTAGAGTATGGTCCTATAAGTTTTACAAATTTCACACGTTTTTCTAACCTCTCCTCTTTGTAAGATATCTGGTTTTGCTTGAGGACAAGCAAAGGTTTTAGTTGGGGAGAATTGATATTATGTGTTTTTAACATATTTTGATTCGTTTTTAGTATTCGGTTTGAGTTTTGATTTGCATCTTTCGTTGGTTTTTTGAGTCTTTTCTATTGTTTTGAGTCTTTTTACAGATTTCATGGAGTTCCGAAGGAGTTTGGCGTTTACGGACATGTTCGAGTCGGAAAACACGAGAAAAGGACCAAGTGAAGAACGACCATTCTTGGAGCAGAACGACCAACCAGAACGATCGTTCCCCCCAAGGAACGGTCGTTCCCTCATCCACCAACCCTGCCGACAAAAACCGAAGATCGATCGTTCCATCCCATGCAGCCCGTTCCCTCATTCACCAACCATGCCGACAAAAACACTGAGGAACGACCGTTCTACTAGGGGAACGATCGTTCCCAAGTCCACCTACTCCACCTACTTCGATCGACCATGGAGAACGATCGTTCTACACCAAGAACGACCGTTCCCCTCTTCACCTACTCCCCTTCACCTTGGCCTATATAATGGACTCACAACATCAATTTCAAATCACACCTTCTTCTTCCTCCTCTCTTCTCTAGCTTCAAAGCATAGCTTCTTCTTTAGTTTTAAGTTTTATGTTTATGCTTTTATCTAGTTCTTGTTAAGTTTCTTTTAAGCTTTAATCTTATGCTTTTAATCTTATGCTTTACTTTCAGTTCTTATCTTTATGCTTAATCAAGTTTTACTTTCAGTCTTTATATTTATGCTTTACTTTTAGTCTTTATATTTATGCTTTAATTTCATTTATTTATATTTATGCATTACTTAAGTTCTTATTAAGTTATTTTCAACTTTCATTATCTATTCAAGCTTTTATTATGAACTCTATAATCTCTTTGTTTTCTTCTTTAATCATGTCTGAGTAGACCTCTTAGTTAGGTTAAGGTTTGTCAAAGGAATTCATGAGCTTTAGGGTTAAACACAAATAGGCTATTCAAATCAATATCTTCACCCTTGTTGTTCTTAATGCTTAGATCGAATTGATCACTTGATCTTATGAAATTGGTTTAACTTAGACAGCGAGAGTTGCTAGGTTGCTAGAAAGAACATTGGTGAGCAATTTAACCATTACCTGCGAGAGCAGATGTATTGAGAATTGTGAACATATTAAACCTATCCTTAATGCTTGTCTACGATTTCTAGTACCAGCGAGAGCTAGGATTTCTAGGTTGATAGACAAAGATATTGGTACCACGAGAGTGGATTGATATTATCTTAGTGTTTAAGTTCTAGATTTATGCTCAATCATTGCCTGAATAGTTGTTTAATCCGTTGCTCTGAATCTCCTGCGATATTCCTTGACCTAACGCTTGTTTAATATTATCTTACAACCGATTTCGCTTTCATTACTTGTTACTTACAAAAACCAAAAACATATTGAATTGTCTTAGCTTTTGATTTAGCTCAATATATCAAATTGTGAAAACTGGTCTTCGTGGGATCGACCCCTAAATACTACTTCGTATGCTGTGCACTTGCAGTAGAAAATAAGGGTTTAAAACTCGTGTATCATCTGTTCCATTGGATTCCGGACATAACATAATTTATTGAGATCTCATTTTTATCTGGAACTTCAGGACCATGAGGCTCGGCGTCCCGAGCATCATTTGGCGGCTCCTTAGGCTCATAAGTGTCCGGTCCATTAGTTATCTCCTCGGCCTGAATATCAGCACCTTTTCTTAATTTCCGAGGAGTCTTATCTTTGGAACCAATTGGTCTTCCACGCTTTACTCGCGGTTTAGACTCTGTAGCGACTTGCGGTCCACTTTGGACATCAATGCGTATTGGTGCGTTCACGGCTGGAACATACGACTTAGTAACTCTCTGCGGGTCAGCAAAGGAATCTGGCAATTGTATAGCTAGCTTTTGCATATGTATAATCTTTTGAACTTCCAAGTCACTTTCTTGGGTTCGAGGATCTTGCCAATTTATGGATGTTTGATTCCATGAGAGTTCTTTTGTCAGCCGGTTTTCTCTACCTATAGTTGGATAAACGGACTCATCGAAATGACAATCCGCGTATCTGGCCTTAAATAAATCACCGGTAGTTGGCTCAAGATACTTTATGATCGTGGGTGAATCATATCCAACGTATATCTCCATCCTCCTTTGAGGTCCCATCTTAGTTCTCTGTGGTGGAGCAATAGGCACATAGACTGAACATCCAAATGTCTTAAGATGGGATATGTTTGGCTCTTGACCCGTTAGTAATTGCATTGGGGAAAACCTGTGGTCACTAGATGGCCTGATACGGATTAGGTCTGCAGTGTGTAAGACAGCGTGTCCCCAGGCTGAAACTGGAAGCTTTGACCTCATGAGTAATGGTCTAGCAATCAGCTGGATTCGTTTGATGAGAGACTCGGCTAAGCCGTTCTGTGTATGTACATGTGCCACGGAGTGCTCAACACTTACCCCCATGGACATACAGTAGTCATCAAACGCTCTGGACGTAAACTCTCCCGCGTTGTCCATACGGATGGACTTTAACGGAAAGTCTCGAAAGTGCGCTCTTAGGCGGATTATCTGGGCAAGGAGTCTTGCAAATGCCATATTCCGTGATGACAATAAGCATACATGTGACCATCGTGTAGATGCGTCAATGAGGACCATAAAATATCGGAATGTCCCACAAGGTGGGTGGATTGGTCCGCATATGTCTCCTTGAATCCTTTCCAGAAAGTTTATCGTTTCCTTAGTCACCTTTACTGGTGATGGTCTTACAATCAGTTTTCCTTGCGAACACGAGGCACAAGTGAGACTCATAGGGATCACTTTCCTTTCTTTCAAGGCGTGGCCATTCGTGTTGAGGATCAATTTCCGCATCATTCCCGACCCAGGATGTCCCAGACGGTCGTGCCATAGAGTGAACATATCCGTAAGGGCTTTGTTTACGGTGGCATTGGCCTCTATCATACTGAACTTAGTACAGTACACGCCCGTAGCTATAGCAGGTATGGTCTCGTGGACCTTCTTATGGCCGTTGGCGATTTTTGTTATTTGGAGAAATTCTTTCTTCCCTTCGCCCATTGTTTCCACATGATAACCATTCAAACGAATGTCTTTAAAGCTCAATAAGTTACGATTTGAGTCTGGGGAAAACAATGCATCTGGGATTTCGAGATGTGTGCCTTTAGGCATTAGAACGGCGGCCTGGCCGTGGCCTTTTATAGGACTGGCCTGTCCTGCTATAGTCTCTACGATTGCCTTTCTTAGTTTAAGGTCTATGAAGTATCTTTCATCTTTCAAGATCGTATGACTTGACCCACTATCCACAAGGAATACGTCCATACTTCATAAAACAAGAATCATGTCTTAAAGCATTAAATATTTTATTAAATCATAGATAGAAATCCAAAGACATGAATCTAAAGCAAATCAAAACAAGAAAGCAACATGAAAGTATAAAATCGGAAACTAAATTATTTTTCTAGTCAACGTATGAACTGCCCTCACAGTCTGAGCATTCTTCCTCATTGCGCGTTTGAGGTTCTGTCATCTCTTTACGCCTCTTTATGAAATCATCAGCTTTACTGATAATTTCTTTTGTCCTTTGTGGACCAAGGAGGTAATATAGTAGATCATTATAGTTGGTGAAAGTTTCGGCCTTTCGTGATAACACTATCTGTCTCGGATGGAATGTAGATATAGTCTTATTTAAAAGATCTCTGTGTGTTATCACTTCGCCACATAGCATAAAGCCATGTACGATTCTCAGTAGAGTACAATTGTACTCATCCACGGATTCATAGTCCTGGAAGCTGAGTCTAATCCATCCATCCATGGAGGTCAGCCATAATTTCATTGAGAATCTTTCACCAAGCTTTGTCCAGAGGTCAACTGGATCTTTAGTATCTTCATACTGATCTCTTAGATCCTCAGTGAGATGACGGCGCATAATGTTTATGGCTCTTTGCTTTTGGCTTTCAAGTTCATTATTATCTTTGTAGATGCATCTTCCGAGTCCTCTGTCTTGTAGAGCAAGTCTCGTGCTCAATGACCATTCCATAAATTCGTCTCCTGAGAGATCTAGGACCGGGTATTCAAAGTTGTTAACTTTGGCCATTCTTTCATATGCATCAAAGTTGACGTCAGCCATCTGAAAACGTTTAACGAATTTCAGTTAGGGGCTTTTAATAAATCCGGACCTTAGTGGTAATGGCCGGTTTATATATATATGCATATAGCATGTCCGATTTTAATACTTCATGGTTTCAATCAATTATGCAAATCAATTAATTAAATCATGCAACCGATTTTCTATTATGCTATTAGCAATATTAATCAATTTTCCTTTTTGCAAAATTAATCATAAGGCAATTCATTAAAGGGATAAACCAATAAAGGAAATTAAACAAAAGGGGAAAAGGATATACTTAACACTTTCCTTTTTACTAAAAGGAAGGGATTAAGGTTTTCCTATTTGGATTAGGATTAGGTTTATGATCGATTTCAACCTAGCTTTTTCTCTAGGGTTTCACGATTTCAACTATGGCCAAAACAAGCATGCACAAATCGATTCTAACAACCTAACTCATACAATCCGATTTCAATCAATGATACATGCGATTTCTATGCTAGTCCAAATTCGATTTAAGTGATTGATGCAAGCAAGTTCTCATGCGATTTTAAAGCAGGTAAATAAGCAAGCTAATGAACTAATTTAAACATGCAATCAAGATCACAAATCGATTCAGCAAATAAGCAAGGCAATATTCAAACAATCCGATTTTAGGGTTTAGGTTCTCTTAGGTCAAATTCGATTTTCTCTGTTCTTAGATTAGGGATATACCTTAATCACCTTTTGGATTGACTGGTCGGAACCGGGAGCTAAAGACCTCGGAAAACACAAGCTGAAATCGGATCTCCTTGGTTTATTTGGTAGGTCGTCGTGCACTGTATGCGTGCGTGAGTGCGCGTCCGATGTCGAATCGATAAGCGGTTTTCACCGGTAGATTCTTCTCGTCGTGGGCTTCGATTTGATATCTAGATCGCCTTCTGGTTCCTCACGGTTTGAAAGATATGACTCTTTAAAGTTTCGGCAGCTACGCAGGGTCTCTAGGGTTTTAGGGTTTAGGAGCTTTCGTGCTGATAACGTGTTGTGAACTGAGTGTTCTGTGTGTATTATTATGAGGACCAAATGTCTCTTTATATAGTGGTTACACCATGTAGAGAAAAGGTAATTATCCTTTTACTACTCATAACAAGAAAAGAAATATTCCATAAACTTATTCCTTGTCTATAAAGGAAAACATCTAATTATACTAAGGACCGGTTATGTTAATAACCTCTATATGGATCGGTCTATATTGAGTCCATTAACCAAACGGTTCATAACACCTCATACATAAATAAATTTTAACAAGCTGAGACTTGTAAACATATAGAACACAAATTTAACAAAGAACTTAGACAATTCCAAAATCTCTTGAACAAATTAATTACATCAGGTTTACAGGACGACTTCACCACTGTGAACTAATACTGTAGAATTCATAATCTACCCAAAGCTTGCAGTACAATGACCACGAACCCAAACTCTCTTCGTTTCTTAACTTGCTCTCAATCTTTCTTCAACACGGCCAATATATCACGTTGATTCGATGGTGCCCAAGTTAATAATAAATTCTTCTCAGAAACGTGTAAATTATTTTTTAATATCTATTTTGAGAACAAAAAGATCATTTTGTTAGCATGAGAGATTCAGCTCAGGCCCAGAAGAGGAATGAGCATGAGATGGGCTTGCAACAACAATGTTCGAGACTTAAAGGAGAAGAGAAATCAACAATTGTCATGTTAGAAAGCGACAAAGTTCTGCAACAAAGAGGGAACATTACGATCAAAGTTTCAGAAGCAATTAAGATCAAGAACAGGTACAACCTGCTTGAAGATTGGGACCAGTAAGCTTGTGAAGCATATTCGATGGATATTCCTTGTTTAACCTAGTTTATTCTACTTGCCCTCCTTCTTGTATAAATAATGAACTTGGTCACCAAGAGTTGTATCTTTTATGAAATGAGATTCAGTTGAGTAAAAGTTCAGTTTTCATCTGTTTTTTTCCTCTATTTCCTTATTGCTCTTATGGTATCAGAGCCATGGAGGCTCCTTCTGATGCTTTTACTCCAGCCATACTGTCAATCACACAAGTTGTTACCCTCAAGCTCAACGACACCAATTATCTGTCATCAGTGCCGGCCCTGGGCTAAAGCTGGTAAAGCCCATGCTTTAGGCGCCAAATTGTTAATAAAACTGTAAGGGCGCCAAATACATAAATATTGTGGTAGTGTAGTGGTTCTGACCATGAGGTTATATGTTGATGTCACCAATTCGAACCTCATCTATGTATATTTTCTGTTTTAAATTTTTTTTTTTGCTTTTTTGCTTTAGGCAGAGAATTGGGTCGGGCCGGCACTGTCTGTCATGGAAGTTGCAGTTTGAGCAGTTCCTAAACAGCCAGCTTCTTATCGGCTATGTCATTGGTGCAGCTCCAAGACCACCGCCTACTTTGTCTGTACGGAATGGAGATCAGATTACAGAATTCAACAATCCAGCATTTGGAAGTGGGTTCATACAGATCAGCTAATGAAAGCGTGACTCATTGGTTCTCTTTCTGAAGATGCTTTGAAAAGTGTCTATGGCCTTCACTCTTCGCAAGAGATCTGGTTTGCGCTTGCCAAGAAATACAACCATGTCTCAGCCACGAGGATACTGGACTTGCAGAGACGTATCCAGACAACGACGAAAGGTTCAAAAACTTCGTCTCAGTACTTGTCAGAGATCAAAGTACTATATGATCAACTTGATTCCATTGGTGCTCCGATCTCAGAAGAAGAGAAAATATTTGGTGTTCTTAATGGTTTGGGAAGAGAATATGAGGCTATAGTGACTGTCATAGAAGACTCTGTGGACACCTCCAGGTCCAACTTTTGAAGATGTTTCATACAAGCTCATTGGATTTGATGATAAGCTCCAAAAATATGAAGCTTTACCTGAAGTGACTCCTCACCAGGCGTTCTATTCAGACAGAGAGAGTTATCCCAAAAAAAGAGGAATATTTCAACAGAGGAGGTTACTATGGTCGTGGCAGAGGTTCCAACAGAGGAGGCTACAGAGGCAGAAACTCCTACACCACACAAGGTTGTGGTTTCCCACAACAGTTTGGCCAACAAGGGGGTTCTCAGAGGTTTGGTGAAGGAAGACCAACGCCCTACTTGTCAGATTTGTGGAAAATACGGTCATCCAGCCTCAAAGTGCTTCAAGAGATTTTATCAGTCTTTCAACGTTGAAGAGATGAAACATGCTTTAGCCGCTATACGTGGGTCAGGACAAAATCACGAGTGGGTTGCAGACTCTGGTGCCTCTAATCACATAACCAACAATGCACAGCATCTGCAATCTGCTCTTCCATATGAAGGAGCTGATTCAGTTATAGTGGGCAATGGAGACTTTCTTCCCATCACTCACATAGGCTCTCTCGCTCTTCCAACGTTATCAGGTACTACCTTTGAATGAAGTGCTAGTTTGTCCTGATATTGCTAAGTCCTTGCTGTCAGTGTCAAAACTTACTGATGATTACCCTTGTGAAGTGACATTTGACTCTGAAACTGTGTGTGTTAAGGACAAAATGAGCAAACAGGTACTCAGCCTAGGAAGCAAGCGTAAGGGGTTGTATTTGCTTGAGAATCCTCAGTTCTTGGCCTTCAATTCTCACCGGCAACAGGCTGCCTCTGATCAAGTGTGGCACAAGAGATTGGGACATCCTCAAAGTCAGCTACTCCAACATCTAGCGTCAATAAAAGCTATCAACATCAATAAGTCTTCTCAGAGTCTGGTGAAGCGTGTCAGTTGGGCAAGTCTAGAAAACTTCTGTTTTTTAAATCTGTCTTTAAGGCCAATAGGCCTCTTGAGAGGATCCACTGTGATGTGTAGGGTCCTGCTCCGAGTCTGTCTGTGCAAGGTTTCAGATATTATGTCATTTTAATTGATAATTATTCAAGATTCAGTAGGCTATATCCTTTTAAGTTGAAGTCTGATGTGTATTCTACATTTAAAGTCTTTCAACAACAAGTGGAAAATGTTTAATCACAAAATTGGTATCTTCCAAAGCGATGGAGGAAGAGAGTTTGTAAATAATCAACTCATATCACACCTTGCCAACTCAGGGATCACTCATTATGTCTCATGTCCCTACACACATGAACAAAATGGTTTGGCAGAAAGAAAACATAGACATGTTACAGAGTTGGGATTATCTATGTTGTTTCAGAGTCATCTTCCTCAAAATATGTTGGGTAGATGCGTTTCTTACAGCAAATTCTCTCATCAATCTTCTGCCTTCGTCTGTCCTTCAGAATCAAAGTCCATTTCAGAAGCTACTGGGCCAAGCTCCCATCTACACATCTTTAAGAGTGTTTGGAAGTGTGATATCCATATTTCAGGCCTTATACGCAGGACAAGTTCGATCTTAAATCCCTTCTTTGTGTCTTTCTTGGATATACTGAAAAATACAAAGGCTATAGGTGTTTGTATCCATCTACTGGAATGGTCTATATAAGCCGTCATGTATTGTTCAAAGATTCAGTTTTTCCTTTTGAAGGCACATACAATCGATTTTTGCCTCCAGCAAACTCATCACTGAAACAAGCTTGGAGACTTACTCTTAAAGAATGTGAGACAGAACAAGAATATGAAGAAGATGAGTTTGATGAGTCTCCTGCTCCAAGGAGAGAGCAGATCATAACAACAGTAGCTCCACAGCCTGACACAGAGAATGCACAACATGCTCAAGAGGAATCAGATGATACGGTTGAATCAGATAAAAGTCAGAGTCATCACTAGAATTCAGAATCAGACCAGACTGGAGAAAGTTCAGAATCAGATCAGACAAAAGATATTCAAGTTGAAAGTGGAACTCAGAACGCACATCCTATGGTTACTCGTGGTAAAGCTGGAGTGATCAAACCCAACCCCAGATATGTCATGTTGGTGGCAAAAGGTATTCCCTCTGAACCAACTACAGTTGCTGCAGCTCTTAAACACCCAGGATGGAATTGAGCAATGGGAGAGGAAGATACATGTAAAGAGACTAATACATGGGCTCTAGTACCTCCACCTAAGAATGTTAACTTGCTTGGCTGCAGATGTATTTTTAAAACCAAATTAAATGCAGATGGATCTCTGGACAAACTCAGAGCACGTTTAGTTGCCAAAGGCTTTGAACAAGAGGAGGATGTAGACTTCCTAGAGACGTATAGCCCAGTGGTGAGCACAGAAACGGTGAGAACAATTCTTCACTTGGTTGTGGTAGAGAAATGGGATATAAAGCAGTTGGATGTTAAAAATGCTTTCCTACACGGGGATCTTCATGAGACAGTGTACATGAGACAACACTTGATCTTCATGCTTTCTTTGAAGACAAGTCTCATCCTAACTTCGTCTGCAAGCTCAACAAAGCTATATATGAGCTCAAACAAGCTCCACGTGCTTGGTTTGACAAGTTGAGCTCATACTTGATAGAATATGGATTCATATGTAACGCTCATGATCCTTCACTGTTTGTCTATCAGAAAGATCACCAGGTTATGTTTCTCCTGCTCTATGTAGATGACATGTTCTTTACAGGAAATGATAACACTCTTCTCTCAGTGTTCTACAACGCATTGAGTGATAAATTTCGGAAGAAAGACATGGGGAAACTCAGTTATTTCCTAGGAATTCAAGCTACATTCACACCGACTAGCTTGTTTCTGAACCAAGAAAAGTATGCTACTGATCTTCTGTTTGCAGCAGGCATGCAGGATTGTGCACCAATGCCTACTCCTCTTCCTCTGCAGCTTGATCGTTTTCCACATCAAGATAAGCCTTTCTCAGATACAACTTATTTCAGAAGCCTGGTGGGAAAGCTACAATATCTCACGCTAACAAGACCTGATATTCAGTTTTCTAGTGAACTTTGTTTGTCAGAAAATACACCAACCAACTCAATCAGACTTTCTTCTGCTTCAAAGGATCTTACGTTATGTGAAGGGCACTGTGTCAATGGGACTACATCTTACCTCTAATACAGATTCAACTTTTAGAGCATATTGTGACAGCGACTGGGCCGGATGCAGAGACACTAGAAGATTGACTGGGGGATTCTGTACCTACCTAGGCTCCAATCTAATATCATGGTCTGCACAAAGACAATCTTTTGTTTCACGTTCATCTACTGAGGCAGAGTACAGGACAGTGTCTGATACAGCTGCAGAGTTGAGTTGGATAGCAGGCCTTCTTGCTGAACTTGGGATAAGGAAAAACCGTGTTGCAAAGGTCTATTGTGATAATTTGTCTGCCGTGCAAGTAACTGCCAATCCAGTATTCCATAAAAGGACCAAACACATTGAGACTCACTATCACTATGCTAGAGAAAAGGTGGCTGAAGGGACATTGCTGGTCAACACATTCCTGCTACGCTTCAGATTGCTGACATATTCACCAAATCTCTTCCCTAACACAGCTTCTATGACTGGCGATTCAAACTCGGAGTGGAAGCTCCTCCCACCACGAGTTTGAGGGGGGATGTTAGCATGAGAGGTTCAGCTCAGGCCCAGAAGACGAATGAGCATGAGATAGGCTTGCAACAACAATGTTCGAGGCCCAAAGGAGAAGAGAAATCAAGAACGGTCATGTTAGAAAGCGACAAAGTTCTGCAACAAAGAGGGAATAGTACGATCAAAGCTTCAGAAGCAATTAAGATCAAGAACAGGTACAACCTGCTTGAAGATTGGGACCACTAAGCTTGTGAAGCATATTCGATGGATATTCCTTGTTTAACCTAGTTCATTCTACTTGTCCTCCTTCTTGTATTAATAATGAACTTGGTCACCAAGAGTTGTATCTTTTATGAAATGAGATTCAGTTGAGTAAAAGTTCAGTTTTCATCTGTTTTTCCTCTGTTTCGTTATTTCTCTTACATTTATGTTCTTTTCCTCCAAATGATATTTAATTTTAGTCAGAATAAAATAGTTTGCTATAGTTTATAATTGTTAAGAACTTCATAGTATACATAAGAATGTGAGAGACGGATGTGTTGGACTTTATAATAATCTTCTCCTCCTTTCCACACAGTTTTTTTTCCATTTATTTCGATGCTGAGAAGGTTTAAGGACGTGATGAATCTCAGCCATCAGGAAGCTCCTTTGACTTCTTACAATGATCAGTACAAACATAATAGATAATAAGGGGGGAGCTTCTTCTACTATACATTTAAACAGGGGCGGATGCACTTGCATCATGTGGGGGGGCAGCTGCACCCTATAAAAAATTGCCACCTAGTGTTAGTCTTAATGGATAAAAATTGTTGCACCCCTTAAATTAATTCCTTTGCACCTGTTGTTTTTTCCTCTCACGCTGCTTTTTTTTTTTTTTTTAAAAAAGAATGTTCATAATTTAATTGGCTTCATTTCTACTAAGCTCACAAGATGAACTTACTCATATCAATATTATTGTTGGTAAGAAAATACAAAATACTATACCCAATCTCTATCCTATTATAACAAGAAAAGTAACGTTTAGAAATATTTCGTTAGATTTTCATAATTCAATTTTAAAAATAATTTAGAATTAACTTTCAATTTGATAAGATAACACTATAATATTTTTTTAAGGCATACATTACGAAAAAATTATAAAATACGAACACGATTAAAGTATTTTTATAACGTTCCAAAATATATTTGTAAGGTCCATGTTATCTATCTTGCATGTTGATATAGTATTCTTAAATATTTTTAAGAATTTTATAAAATTTTGCGCCCCCTAAAAATTATGTTTAGATCCACCACTGCATTTAAAGATAGATAGATTAGCAGATTTTATCGAGAAAAAGGTACACGAGATGGTATCCACGCATATTTTAAGTGATATTTTAGCTGGATGAGCTTTCCAGTTCTATAAGGTACATACCCTCCTATAAAGTCGGCTGCAGGGAGATTTAATTAAAAAAAAATTAAAATGCTTGAGAAACAATAAAATGTCATTGGTAATTTTGGTAAAACTTATCTATTGAACCTCCAAGCCAAAGTTTGACATTGACTATTGACCCCCTTTAAATATTTGTTTTATTTTTTAATTAATATTTTGACACTTTTCAAATTGGTCTATGGATCCGCCATTGCTCTTAACCTTCTAAAGCTATATGGATGATTGATTAGATTATAACTGTAAATTATTTTCTATAGAATTTGGTCGGTAGATATTTTTGTTGTAACTGTATTTGCTTTATGTACAAATAATAAATAAAAAAGACATAAAAAAAATTATATCTATATCTTTTTTTCTACCTACCCAAAAATAAGAATTTGATAATTAAGGCTCCTACATTTTTTTTTTGGGACTGTAACTTTAGAAATCAACATCCAAATGTAGTCGGCTGTTGTGAGACAAATCTCCAAGATGTACTAAGAGACTAAAAAGTGTGCGTTCGGAGATCGAATACCATCAATTGATAGAAAGCTCTCTTCTTCGGCTTTAGATAAACTAATTTCTCTTATCAAGTCATGCAAACAACATGTTTCAGATCTAGAAGTGATATCTTCTTTTTCAGAAATAACCATATTTCTCATTACCAACTCACCTTTGTAGCTATCCCCAACATTTTAGAATGGTCTCTCCATCATTATACTTGAGTATTCTTTTTGCAACCCAGTAATAGGACAAATGTTCTACGTCTAACTCATAATCTTAATGACAATGGGAAAAGTAAAGGAAACAATACTTCAAATAACCATGCAACTCTTCCTAGAGACTATACACTATATGAACTTTTTGTCATTATTGAAATCAGTTCTTCCCAATAGATGAGATTAAGTATTCTCATATACAACCACATGATGGTGGTCTAGTGGTAGGCGGGCTCTAAGTTGCTAAGCAACCTGGATTCGAAAGCACCCCACTACATTCCATCATGTGGCCACGCAGATATGGGTTAATTGCTTACGACCCATTTGAATATCCGGAGGGAGGGTCTATTTGTGGGCTGCACCTCCCCTTAGGAATTAGTCTGGATCCTTCCATAGGTCTGGGATACCCCAAAATTAAACAAAAAAACAAAAAAAAAGTATTCTCATATACACTTTGTATTTTGCATCCAACAAGCCTCCTAAAACTCTGGCGGCCAAAGGCAATCTCCCACAATGTTCAAACATTTGCTTACCCATCTCTTTCATTTCCTTATCTAACTTCTTTGATTTTGCACAACATCATAAATCAAGTAAATAATACTAACCCTTACTGAATGCATCTTTTCTTGGCATTGCTATTCTTTTGAAAAGAGTATAACTGTCTTGATCTGTTAAGCATTCTGGTTTAAAGTTGACTATATGTTTTTCTGTGTCCTCTGACACTCTCCTTTCGAGAAGTAAATAACAAGACTAAATGATCATAAATCAAATATATGCGTTTTTTTTTTCAAAGTAAAACTTGAAACTTAGAAGATCAAAGCTGATCATTTAGAGAAGATTACCAATGCTCTCAAAAACAACCATAAAAACTTTTTGAAACAAATAAAACACAGTCCCAAAAGTCATTCTTATTCGTTAAATAACAAATGACGAGGGTAGCAAAGATACAAACAATCTTAACCGTTGGTAAGCAATAAGATCTAACGAACCAAAACAAATACATTCTCTCCCCTTTCAATATATATATAAAAAAAAAAACCTCATTCTGTTATAATCCATTGAGGTTGGATATCCATAACCGGCTCCTAAGTCCAATAGGATTAGTGGATGTTTTCCTTATTCTTGTAGGAGTAGTAAAAGGACTATTTCCTCTTCTATCCTTTGTGTAATCACTATATAAAGAGGCCGTTGGTCCTCATTAATAAGACACAAAATACATTCTATTCACAACACGTTATCAGCACGACTTACTCTGATAAACCCTAGCAGCCGCCGACGATCTCAAGCTTCCAAATGGCCGCCGCCGCCGCCGTCACCGCCGCAGAAATCAAAGACCTATCCTGTTTCCGAGGTCTTTAGCTCCCGGTTCTTTTCCAGTCAACCCAAAAGAAGGATCAAAGGTAGAAACAAACCTCTAAAACCCTAGAACATGAAAATCGAATTCTGACATAATGATTATCAAACCCTAAAATCAATTCTTCTATGTTCTACTTGCTTGATCTTTTAAGAACCTAAAATCAAATTGGACCTAAGCTAAACTTGAACCTTAAAATCAGATTTGATTGTTTGATTATTGATTGTTTGCATAAACCAAAATCGAATTTGAACTCATGCTTGTTAATATCAAACCTTAAAATCAGATGAACCCTAATTGCATGATCTAGTTAAAAATCAAATTTGGTTGTTTGACCTATTGCTTGGCCAAATCATAATCCAACTTGGAATTGCTTGATAAAAGTCAGACCATTAAAATTTGATCAAAACATAAAACCATAGATCTTGTTTGCTAGGATCGCAATTGGAAAATTTCCTCATTTAGAATTTGGAAAATTGTCTTTTATTTGAAATTGCCTTAATGGAATTTGGAAAATTATCTTTTATTTGAAATTTCCTAAACGGAATTTGGAAATTTACCTTTTATTTGAAATTGCCTTAATCGTATTTAGAAAATTGCCTTTTATTTGAAATTGCCTTAATCGAATTTGGAATATTGCCTTAACTAAATTTGGGAAAATTACTTGTTTAATAACCAACCTAGAAATCGATTGTTAAGTTGCTTGTTTGAAATTAGAAAATTTCCTATTTGATTTTACACCTAGAAATTGCAAGTTAGAGATAAATTAAATTGATTGATTAAATTAGTAAATTGCCTTATTTGAAATCGCATGTAAATGCACATGTTGAGATCGGTTGAAAAACCCTAAAAGCTTAAGAGAAAATCGATGCATGATTTCAGATGCCGAAAGTCAACAATTTGGACTTCGAGGCCCTAAATCTCTCAGGAGATAATTATTTACAATGGGCACTTGATGCAAAGATCATTCTGAAATCAAAAGGGCTCAGTGAATGCATAAATGATGCAAATAATGAATCCGAGAGGAATAAATATAAGGCGATAATGATTATACGCCATCATTTTGTTGAGAGTCTCAAAGATCAGTACTTGACACTTGAGGATCCTCTGGATCTCTGGAAGGAATTAAAAGCAAGATATGATCATCAGAAAATGGTGATATTGCCAAAGGCCAAATACGATTGGCTAAATCCAAGACTCCTGGACTTCAAGTCCGTGGATGAATGCAACTCGGCCCTATTTAAGATAGTTTCAAAATTGAAGCTATGTGGCGAGATTGTGACAGAGAAGGATATGCTTGAAAAGACCTTCTCGACCTTCCACTCAAGCAATGTGTTGTTACAACAACAATATCGTGAGAAAAGCTTCACGACTTATGCAAGTCTGATCTCATGTTTATTGCTCGCGGAGCAAAACAATGAATTGCTGATGAGAAACAGCGAAATGAGACCTCTTGGATCAACCCCAGTTTCTGAAGCCCACGTGGTCGAGGATACAAAGAAATAATCCGAGGCAAATCATGTCCAAAGATCTCAAAAGGATAATGGCCGTGGACGTGGAAAGAGGCAAGGGTGTGGCCGTAACAATTACCACCCCTTTGGTCGAGGACAAAGCCATGCATACGATTCTAACCGCGGTCGAGGCCGTGGCCGTGGGCATGGCCATGGAAAATACTCTGGACATCAGTCCGACCCGACCAAATCAGATGTGGGATGGATAATCATTGGGCCAAGACATGTAGGACTCCCAAACACCTTGTGGAACTTTATCAAAAAAAATGTTAAAGGGAAGAATCGTGAGGCCAACATGATCCAAGATGATGTTGAAGGAAAGAAGACTTCGATCACGGACAAGATGATCCTATGGATTACGAAAAAGATGATCTCATGGAGACATCCGATTGTTTAAAATAGGCATTAAAATTTTTAGAACCACTTTGAGTTTATTTTAATGCTATTATCTTGTTTGATTCTTGCTTGATAATATGAATGTTTTATTTCTTGTTTTATTGCAAGTATAAAATCTTGACCAAAAGGCATTGCCTAAAGGGCATGAATTTCTCACCCATACAAAGCCCATTGAGTTATAAGAATGGTTTCCAAATAGAAACAATGGGCAAAAGGAAATGAAAGTTCCTTAAGATCTCATAAGGCATTAAAAGAAAATGGTCGAGACTATACTCTACTGATCTAGACTATGCCAAAGATCAGAATGATAGAGGCAAAAGCCATGGTAACCACAACTGGTATACCCCATGAAATTACATTATGGCATGACTGGACTAGCCATCCAAGTCCAAAACTTGATGCAAAGATTGATCATGAAAACAGCACAAAGAGTTATCCCAAAGAGTCTCACGTTGTGTTACATGTGCACAAGGGAAACTCAATAGATTTATTGTCCCAAGCATCACGAAATTATAGTATATTCATGAGGGAGAGTGAGGACAAACTCGTGGTCCATGACTATACTAAAAATTCGATGATCATAAGAAGACTTGGCCGAATTTTATAATGAAAGGTCATTACCTATAAGGTTTAGACCCTAAAGTCTATCAGCTTGGAGACATCACAAGTTTTACATGTATATAAGATCAATATGCATCAGGCCATATAAGTGAGCATAGATATTCCCATCTCAGATTGAATACGGGTCATGAGCCAGACATATACCATCTTAAGAGATTTTGAATAAAACCACCACATACATATGTGCCGTCAAAGATGGAATCTCATAAGGAGATTGGGAATATATATATGTTGGATAAGAAATGTTTCTCCTACGAATTTTAAAGAAACCTTGAGCCAAATATGGGTGATTTAATTAGTGGCCAAGGAACACGGATTACATGAGTTTAATGAATCCGAATATCCAACATTAAAAGGAGAAATATAATAAGCTGATAAGAGAAATGAAATGGTATCAACCATCAGTGTCTTGGCAAGATCCTCGGACTAGAAACAGATTTAAGGACGTCAAAGATCATATAAAGCTAACAGAATCAGATGCCAGACACATTGACCCGAAAAAAAAATAAATGACTAAGTCATATCAGCTTAAGCACCACGAAATTGATGTCTTAGAGACACAATCAAGTTGCTACGAAGTCTATACAAGATAGACCAGTAAGTTCCATAAGATAAGAAACCTCGGAAAAGGGTGCATAACACAAATCCGAGTTTATTAAGGAAACCAGTCCAGACATAGATATATAAGGCTGGTCAGCTGAACATCTAAGGTACCAAACCATGTAGCTTGGGACGCCAAGCTTCAAGGTAATAAAGGTCCTGGATAATGAAATCTCACATCGATCAAATCATGTCTGGATCAAAATATTAACTACATAAGAGTGTTAACACCAAATGTATAAGAAAGCGCGTACAAGATAGTGGCATTTGAAAAAATAAAGAAACAAGCGAGGATAAGAACCCACGAAAAAGAATGCATTCATAAGATAAAAGGAAACGTGGGATTATGAAAGTGGTAGGCGTATTGACCACATAATAAAACGCCATCAGATGATTAAACCAGTGGATAGATAAGTCCTGTGAAGAAAAGAAAATCGTGAGACCACATGATCTAAAGTGTTCATGTTTTACAAGCATTTTGAGATAGTTTGGATACTCACAGAGACTAAGGAACAAATTATAAGGAGATGTGGTGGGTTCTGCTACAAACTCGAAAGTTTATGATGTCTGGACACATAAGAAAGAAATCAAATTGATATAGTAAGCAGCCTATGGTCCACTGGATAAATAGATTTATATGAAAGTCCCAGAGGGGATAGAGCTGAAAGATAAAAGAAGTTCTCGAGACTAACATTGTATTAAGCTGAATAAATCACTCTATGGATTGAAAATAATAAACTAAGCGAGTACTTAGTGAAAGAGGGCTATAAAGACGATCCCATAAGTCTGTGCATATTCATAAAGAAATTCGATAAGGGATTCGTAATTATCGCGAAAAGGTACTCAAGCGATTTAATATGGACCAGGCTCACCCACTGACTAGCCCAATGATGGTGAGAAGCCTTGGCTTGGACAAAGATCCATTCGATCCAGTAAAGAAGGACGAAAAGGTCCTTGGTCCCGAAGTGACATAGGAGCGTTAATGTACTTGGCTAGTCACACTAGGCTGGACATATGCTTTGCCGTGAACCTCCTTTCAAGATTTAGTTCTTGTCCGATCCAAAGGCACTGGAATGGGATCAAAGATATACTTCTTTACCTGAAAGGTACGAAAGACATGGGTCAATTTTATATTAACCTTAACAAAGAAGGTTTAGTTGGTTTTGTTGATGCAGGTTACCTTTCGGATCCGCACAATGGTCGATCCCAGACGGGATATGTCTTCACTCACGGTGGAACAGTCATTTCATGGCAATCCATGACGCAAACACTCACGGCCACATCTTCCAATCACGCAAAGATATTGGCGATCCATGAGGCCAGCCGAGAATGTGTTTGGTTGAGATCAATGACTCAACACATTAGACGAGATTGTGGGATGACAGAAGGGAAAGAAGAACCGACCAGCATGTACGAGGACAATGCTGCATGCATAGCTCAGTTGAGGGATGGATACATCAAAGGAGATCGGACGAAGCACATATTACCGAAGTTCTTTTTCACTCACGACCTACAGAAGGCTGGTGAACTCAAAGTGCTCCAAATCCGTTCCAGCGACAACTCAGCCGACCTATTCACTAAGTCACTTCCAACCTCCACATTGAAGAAGCTAATGCATCAAATCGGCATGCGCTGATTAAAGACTTAGAGTGATGATCATTTCAGGGGGATTAATACGTGCTGTACTCTTTTTCCTTGCTAAGGTTTTGTCCCACTGGGTTTTCTTTTGAAAGGTTTTAATGAGGCAGCATCCCCAAGCGTATTACTATGATCCCATCATCACAACCGGTTATGTCAATCAAGAGGGAGTGTTATAATCCATTGAGGTTGGATCTCCATAACCGGCTCCTAAGTCCAATAGGATTAGTGGATGTTTTCCTTATTCTTGTAGGAGTAGTAAAAGGACTATTTCTTTTTCTATCCTTTGTGTAATCACTATATAAAGAGACATTTAGCCCTCATTAATAAGACACAAAATACATTCTATTCACAACACATTCTCCGTTTATCATAAACATTCTCATACTATATACATTGATCAATTTTGTATCAACACCCATATTCCACATCATCTTTTGTCTCTTCCACCTAATATTTCAACACAATTTCTCTTATAATAATTTTACTTAATAAAATTCAACACCCTACCCTACTATTTTTATTTAAATAGTTTTAAATTACTATATTATTTAGCATATAGTGTGTTACATCATTGTGAGAGCCGAAACTCACACTGTCAAAACTTATATTTAATGGGGGCTCGAAAATTCTATTTATAAAGAACTAAAGGACCGAAAATGCCAAAAAGATGAAAAGGGAGATTTTATTGATATTTTCCGAAAGTACAAGGGAAATTAGCAAAAGCTGAATAGTCTTAAATTGCTAAAACTCCTAATACTCGGATCTGGGATGGGATTTACCCTTACATGAGCGTACATATATACTGACAATCCTAGGAAGCTAACTTCAGATTTCCGATGTGGGACTTTGTCCATCCTTCCCAACCGCCGACCTAAGCTTTCTGGGCCCGATATCCGGCCCGAGAGTCTTCCATGATCCATCCGCGCATTCTGACCCAAGTCCGGCCCGCCGGTGAATAGTGACCCGATGAATAGTAATCCGAATCTCCGTTTATGCTTAATTTGATTTTTCGGTTAACTTGTCTCGGGATGAATAGTGTTTTTCAACGGTTTTTTCCGCGTGAACAGTGTTCCGGACGTTTTACGACTTCTGAGATTTGAGCCACCCGTTCTTTCGTTTGAACTTCCAGCCGCCGGTTTCGGTACTGATGGCCAGCCGCCGGTCCCTTTGGCTCATGTGCTCGGCGACTGGTCCATGGACGGCTGGACGTTCGTCACGGTCTTTCGGGGAATGTTCACGGACGGGTCGTGGAGTCAGAACATGCAAATGGATGATCTTCGGGTCGGTCCGGGCATAGAGTTATGTTTGGTCGGTCGACTGGACGCTGATCGGACGATGAGTCTTGACTTGGGAAATGATCGTGTGCATGTGATGAAGACCCGGCGGCTGGCACTTATCCCAGCCGCCGGTTGGTGTATCATGAAGATCCGGCGGCTGGCACTCATCTCAGCCGCCGGCCATGGTCGTGTGAGGACCCAGGCGGCTGGCACTCATCCCAGCCGCCGGTTTCGGATGAGGAAGACCCGGCGGCCGGCACTTATCCCAGCCGCCAGTTCGTATCTTGGATGGATCGTGGGCAGTTTGCCTTAGCTCGTCCGTCCCATGTTCGGATGAAGAAGACCCGGCAGCTGGGACAAGTGCCAGCCGCTGGTTTCGGACGAAGAAGACCCGGCGGCTGGCACTCATCCCAGCCGCCGGCCTTGGACGGAGAAAACCCGGCGGCTGGCACTCATCCCAGCCGCCGGTTTCAGATGAAGAAGACCCGGCGGCTGGCACTCATCCCAGCCGCCGGCCTTGGATGGAGAAGACCCGGCGGCTGGCACTCATCCCAGCCGCCGGTTCGTGCCTTGGACGGGTCGTGGACAGTTTGCCTTAGCTTGCCCATTCCATGTTCGTGATTTGATCTCGACCTTGACTTCTCGTTCCGTCAATCTTCGAGGAGGGGATTTCGACCCCAACAGTTAGCCCCCCAGCTCTTTGCTTTCGTGGTTTGGAGCAAAGAGCTTCGAGCTAGGAGTTTTATCAGGATTGATTGAAACAGGAAGGCAATGGGTTTTTCCGTTCGTCCGTTCATCCGCTTTTCTTCGATGTCTTGTCAGAGCATTGTTCATCATGGAAGTTTGTGCCATGTTCGCTATATCAAAGGAGTGGCTTCATTCATTCTTCACATCCCCTTCTCCTCTCAAGTTTTTTTTTTTCTTCGAGTCTTTTCTTTGACAATCTTTTTCTTTAGCAATGGCTGGTGAAGGAGGTTCCCCTTTCGGTCTCAACTTTGATGCAATAATGAACAATCAGTTCGAGTTTGATTTTATGTCTGGGGATCAGGATATGATACTTGTGGAAGACCTGCTGGCCGATGGAGAAGATGCCATTCCACGAGCAGCGCACGGTCCCGAAGGCGTTCCTCAGTGGGAGGCCGGTCCTAGCTATGCTCAAGGAGCGCTCTCCTCAATGGGAGGCCGAGACGGCGGCCGGGAATGAGGACGTACCCGAGCCGGCGGCTGGGAGTGATGTCAGACCCTAGCCGGCGGCCGGGAATGTAATTAGACCCGAGCCGGCGGCCGGGAATGAGGTCAGGCCCGAGCCGGCGGCCGGGAATGGGGTCAGGACCGAGCCGGCGGCCGGGAGTTCTACGAGTAGGACGTCTGGTTCGAGGAGGGCGGCTGGCTCTAAGAACGCTTCCAAGAGGGCGGCTGGCACAGTATCCGTATCAAGATGGGCGCTTGGCTCTGGAGGTGCCTTAGAGAGGACGTCGCTACTCCTCAAGTCGGAATTGATGGCGTCTCGCCGAGGACGAGTATAGCACGTGGCGTTTGGACTCCTCCTCAACATGTCGAGGACAACGGTGGGTGGCGCGCATGGCCGTCCCGATCTCTGGTCCCTTCCGAGAGTCATCGTATTTGGCCAGAGATAGGTAACGACTCGGCCATGTCCGGGGAAGAAATCAGATCGGATCACCCGGAGGTGCCTATCTTCGTGCATCCGGACGTGAAGTCCGAATGTCGCTCTCCTGGTGAGGCTAAAGCCTATTGGGGTGAAGATATTTTCGCTTGGCGGTTTAAGAAACCTGGACCGTCTACGAGTTATAGATCGATAGCCGAGGTATTCAAGCATGGTCCTACTTTGAGCGATCGGGATTCGCTGGCCGAGCTTAAATACGACTTCCGGATTTCGGACAAGATTAAGTTCCGTCTCCCAAAAGATGGGGATAGAATGAACAAGGCGCCGGAAGGATATTTTACCCTGTACGAGTCGATGTTCTACGAAGCTTTCCTTTGGTTCCCGATCCCCGGAGCCATCTTCGAGTTTCTCGAGTTGTATGGGGTAGCGATCTCTCAACTTACCCCATCCGCTATAAGGATTTTAATGGGACTCGTGGTCCGTTGTGCCGAATGCGGGGTCAAGTTGGAGGGTGATCTCATACGGAATTTCTTTTCGTTGAGGAAGGTTTCCACGTCAGAGTTCTTCTGCTCGGTCAATGTTCGGAAGAATGTGAAGCGGTTCTACTCCGGGCTTCGGCAGCATTGCAAAGCTTCGCGGCACGAGTTTTTCTACGTGAAGCGCAGCCCGCTCTCGGTCGGTCCCGACTTCGGCGGCTCGGTTAGGACCGAGTGGAGTTTGCCACGTAAGCGTTTCGTCTTTTTGTGAATTTTTTCTATAAGAAGTCCTTACTCCTTTGCCTCATAACTTCACAACTTCATTTCTTACAACTTTTCATTTTTTCTCCTCTTCTTTCTCTAGTTCGAGATCCCTTTGCTCCTAGTGTTTCCGGGTTTGAGGATATCGTTGTAGAAGTTGACAAGAAGAAGATCGATTGGGAGTGTCCTGATCTCTGGAGCCGCTTCCTGGACGCGAAGGATATTTTACAAGGGCGTGCTCCTCCGAAAAGTCCTGACTTTATTGATCCAATGGCGACCTATCCTGGAATGGAGGGTGTTTGGAACTATCGTAAGCAGAAGTACGGCGAAGCTGGGCCGTCCGGAGAGGCGGCCGAGTTTGATCCGGCATCCGTATTTGTTCTCCCGCCCGGGCCTGATTTCCATGGCGTGCCCGAGGAACAGATTACTGCTCCTCAGGGTTCAGCTTGTGCCGTTGCTGTGGATAAAGGGAAGGGAGCTTCCAACAGCCCTGACCGTCCGAGGAAGGACAAAGTGGCTCGGACGGCCGAGGCGTCTGATCATGGTCTTCTCTTTGATGCCCGCAAAGCGGCGGGAGGCGATCTAGCTGAGTCCGTGAAGGTTGTGGACTACTTTGGAGCGTTGGCTCCGACCTCAGCTGCGCCGTTTGATCGTTCTGCGGCTTACGGAGATCTGTCCTCCGGCCTTATGATGGTAACTCTTTTTCCCTTAGATTTGTTTGGACGCAGTTTGGTCTTTGCTGATATTTGCTTTTCTTTGATTCAGGTCGCCACCCGAGCTCATGCAACCCAGGTTGCCTTGGAAGCTTCGGAGAAAGAGTCCCGGAAGAAGGACAAGAAGATCAAGGCCTTGGAAGTAAAGCTTCGGAACGTGGAGAGGAGATCTCAGAAGGAGATCAAGAAAGTGCTCGCGGAGGCCGAGCGGAAAAAGGAGCTGGCGCTCAAGAAATGTCGCTGGGACTTGGTGGAGAAGTACCGTCTTCGCATCGAGGGAGCCAGGGCTGCTCTCGTGCCAATGCGTCAGGCGAAATATGGCGAGACTGCCTTGACTGAGGTCAGCTCTAACCTTGACCTAGTCCGGGACATCAAGTCCGGGAAGTCAAAGGTTGAGGGGGAAGAGGGAGAGCTGGAGGCGGAATTGGAGCGGCTCAAAGGAGGAGGTTGGGCCGGCTCCTATGATCGGGCTGCTGCCGTTCTCGAGAGCCACTTGGTATACTCTCCCGTTTCTCCGTACCAGTCTCCGGACGCCGAGGCTTTGGACTATGGAGCTCCTACTCCTCTCGTCGAATATGACTAGGCTTTGGCCTTGTGTTTTCTTTTTCTGCCTTAGTTGTATTCGGGTCTTTTGACCCTTTTTATTGTATTTGCTTTGTTAACCGAACTTATATCTCCTTTCATGGAGATTTTTATCTATCAGCTTTTGCCTTAGATGTTACGGACTTTTTTGCTTGCTTGCTTTGCTTTTATAGCCTTGATAAAGGAGGAGATGGGCGGCCGGTATGTCTCTCTTCCAAGAGGGCGGCTGGCCCGTTTTGTGGAGTAATGGGCGGCTGGCCTGTCTCTCTACGGAGGACGGGCGGCTGGCCCGTTTTGTAGAGTAAAGGGGCGGCTGGCCCGTTGACCGGGCGGCTGGCCCGTTTCGGAGTTGATTTGTAGCTTTGCGGAATGAAGGGCGGCTGGGCCGTCTCTCTACGGAGGACGGGCGGCTGGCCCGTTTTGGAGCTGATTGCGTTGGAATGAAGGGCGGCTGGGCCGTCTCTCTACGGAGGACGGGCGGCTGGCCCGTTTTGGAGCTGATTGATATTGCGTTGGAGTGTTATTCCGGACACTCGAACTTTAGACCAGTTCGTATTAGCGAATGTTCCTGGGTTTAATGCAGTTTTTTGTCGTCGTAGGGGACCGAGCTTGTTCAGATCCCTCCTTCGACTGAACGCCATTAAGATCTCGCATCAGAGCCGGTTTGATACTGCGTTCTCGAGATGTCTTTGACCAGTGTCCCCATGTCAGGCGCTTTACTGGGTTTAAAGAGTTTACTTTGTGTCCTGTACTATGCAAAGTGTTGGTGAAAGTAAACTAATCAGAACATCGTCTCGGGCGCTTCCTGCAGGATCGCGGGATACAGGTTACGCCCTTCGGATGTTAATCCGGAAATTTGTATAGCGCGCTAGTTTTATCCTCTGCGGGATGTTGAAAGAACCATGGTTTAAAAAGATAGTCTTGTTGTGGCCAGCAACAGACGGATTTGTTGGAGAGGACTTAAGTGTTCGGGAGAAGTATCTTGATTGGTTGATGGTCTTTGGATGAGATGCTAAGCCTCGATGTTCATCTGATTTTAAGTTGAAGATGTTTTATGAGATACTAAGTCTCAATGTTCATTTTCCTCGGGGTTTTCTGGATCCATTCGTTTTCTAGATCAAGTTTCAAGATGCTAAGTCTCGATGTTTGTCAGAACGGTGTTTTCGGGAAACTTTTTCAAGCTTTGGATGTGTTATGAGATGCTAAGTCCCAATGTCCATCTTCTTGAAATTTTTGAGAAAGTTTGGGCGTATGTATATACGGACCCACTCCCCCCTTTTTTAAGGAGAGGGGCAACTGAACTCGTTTTTTCTAAGCGAGCTGCCTACGTACCCTTCGTGAAAAGGGATCAAGTCACCCGTAGTTCCGTTTTTTTTTTTTTTTTTGGTAGGAAGACGGTTAAGTCTTAGTTATGGAACCGTCGGTTGTAGCTTCGACGGTTTCTGAGGCAGTTTTCGTCTCTTCTTGGTTTGTTTCAGTGGGCGGAGCCTCCGTTTTCTCGAACTGTTCGGTTCTGCTTACTTTCTTTCCCAGTTCGGGGACTTTGTCTTCACTCTTCCTCTTCGGGTTCCCTCTCTGCGGGATGGTCGGATTCCGCAGCTTGTGCTCTGCCAGAAAACAGATCCGAGCCTCCTTCTGATTTCCGTTTGGTGTCGGGAACTTCAGGCAGAGATGGTAAGTTGATGGGATAGCTCGCATTGAATTGATCCAGGGAGTCCCCATTATCACGTTATAAATTGCGGGGTGGTTTGCCACCGCGAAGTTAACGATTTTCGTGATTCCGCCGGCACGAACCGGGAGCTGGATTGTTCCATCCGTCATTGTGACTTCGCCAGAGAATCCGGTCAGTGATCTCGGACTGGGAGTTATCTTTGACGGATCCACCTTCATCCTTTGAAGCGTCTCTCGAAAAATGACGTCCACCGAACTTCGGTGTCGATCAAGACTCGTGAGACGTCATGGTCGTTGATATCCAACTCTACCACCAATGGGTCATCGTGAGGTTGGTCAAGGCCTTCGGCGTCTTTTTCGTAAAAAGCGATCCGATCGTCGTTTTCGGTGATCGGTTCCCGCGGTTTTGACTCCTTGTCTCCTCTTCTCAGGAACGCTTTTATCGAGGCCACTGTGTCCCGGCAGTACTGAGATCCTCCGATGATCATGTGGATCCTTCTGCGGTTGGCGGCGGAGTCGTCTCCGTTTGGTCTCCTCCCTCGTTTGGGGGTATCCTCGTCGGGCCTTTCGGGACGTTCCTGGTTGGGTCGTCCGTCCGGGGCGCCAGCATCTTCTTCGATAGCTCCGAGACTCTCGAGGGTCACTCCGTTTCCGAGCTCCCCGGCTAACAGCTTTGCCGCGAGCCTCCTTCCGACGGTTCTGCAGTTTTCGGTCGAGTGGCCTTTCGTCTTGTGGAAGGTACAGAAGGCGTTTTCGTCGAATCCTGGTCGAGTCCATGTATTCCATGGTCCCTTGTTGCGCTCATTATTCGGTCTCTCCGTGTTTATCTGGTAGTTATGCGCTCCGCCCGGGTTGGGTTCTTCATCTCGGCTGGTTCGCCTACTTCTTCTCTCGTTTGGAAAGTTAGAAGGTTGCACCGTGCCTTTGGCGACCAATTTTGAGGATTGGTGCTTTCCAGCTGGGACCCTCATGTCTTCCTCGTAGATGACGAAGTTGGAAGCACGGTGGAGAGCATCTTGGATGGTTACTGGTGGGTTTACGGTAATCTCCTTTCGGAAGTTCGAAGTCTTCAGCAAGGACTTCTTCAGGGCGTTGATCGCGGCACTGTTGCTTAGTCCGTCAATTTTCGAGACTATCACCTTAAACCTTTCGATGAAATCTCGGAGGCTTTCTTCGGGTTCCTGTGACAGCGAGTAAAGGTCCGCGTCGGATGTCGACTGTCTTATGAACAACGAGTAATGTTTCAAGAAGGCCGTCGACAACTGCTCGAAACCATCAATTGAATCTCTCTCTAGCCTCGAGAACCACGACAGGGCTGATCCTTTCAGATGCTCCACGAAGAGGAGGCAGAATCCTGCGTCCCTCTCTTCGGGTTTGAACCTAGCACGTCCCATAGCGATGCGGAAGGCTGTCATGTGGGCCTTCGGATCAGTCGTCCCGTCGTAGAAGGGAATTCGGATTTTTCCCGGGTCAGAGAGTCTGACGCTAGTGATCCTCGAAGTGAACGGGATCTTTTGCGTTTCCTCTAGGACGCGGTCGATTTCCGGGGCCGCGCTTGTTGCTTTATGGACCTGCGACCTTACCTCCTTCATCTGACTTGTCGTGAGTTCTAGGCGGGCACGGAGCTCATCCAGCTCGTCCCTTCGGCTAGCGGATTGATTAGCTCTGGCCTCTCGTTCCTCCTTTTCCTGCTCTTCGATCCAGCGGAGCTCTTCTTCGTCCGCGTTCAGATCTCCAGCCTCGTCGTCAGTTTCGTTTTCGGCTCTGTTCGTGACGTCTCTCGAGTTCTCGCCGTTGGTCACCGTGGAAGTTGGCCGTTCGGCTGTTCGCCCAGTGGTGCTCTTCCGGTACAGCGGGGGTGGTGCTGATAGCTCTTTCCTTGTTCCGACGGGGGTTTGTTCGTCTGGATTCTGACGGCCCGTGGGGTCTGCTCGCGGGGTGAAGACAAGGCGTCTTACTCCTAACGTCCGGGGGACGTGTGCTGGTTCTTGGGAAGCCGCTCTTTCTCGTGCGGCCGCTCTTTCTTGCCTGTTCTGCCGCTCCGCGATTTCGGCTACCATGTTCCGCAGTTCGGTGATTGCTGCGTTCTCCGGGGCGGTGTTGGCCGTTTCCGTGATGACTGGATCTTCGAGTGGCATTCCGTATCTGGCGAGGGCCCTGGGGGAAGTCCCGGGATTTCCGACTGCTCCGTCGGTGGATGTCCCGGCGGCGGTTGTTCCGGTTCCGGCCGCCAACGTGCTAATGGCGGGAAGTCCCACTCCGGTTGCTGCTCCGGTTGGTTGGTTGGTGATGTCGTCAGTTCTTCTGGTCATTGTCTTCGTTCGGTATCCTTTTCGTTCTTAGGGTTAAGAATATTTCTTGTCCCCACAGACGGCGCCAAACTGTGAGAGCCGAAACTCACACTGTCAAAACTTATATTTAATGGGGGCTCGAAAATTCTATTTATAAAGAACTAAAGGACCGAAAATGCCAAAAAGATGAAAAGGGAGATTTTATTGATATTTTCCGAAAGTACAAGGGAAATTAGCAAAAGCTGAATAGTCTTAAATTGCTAAAACTCCTAATACTCGGATCTGGGATGGGATTTACCCTTACATGAGCGTACATATATATACTGACAATCCTAGGAAGCTAAGACTTCAGATTTCCGATGTGGGACTTTGTCCATCCTTCCCAACCGCCGACCTAAGCTTTCTGGGCCCGATATCCGGCCCGAGAGTCTTCCATGATCCATCCGCGCATTCTGACCCAAGTCCGGCCCGCCGGTGAATAGTGACCCGATGAATAGTAATCCGAATCTCCGTTTATGCTTAATTTGATTTTTCGGTTAACTTTGTCTCGGGATGAATAGTGTTTTTCAACGGTTTTTTCCGCGTGAACAGTGTTCCGGACGTTTTACGACTTCTGAGATTTGAGCCACCCGTTCTTTCGTTTGAACTTCCAGCCGCCGGTTTCGGTACTGATGGCCAGCCGCCGGTCCCTTTGGCTCATGTGCTCGGCGACTGGTCCATGGACGGCTGGACGTTCGTCACGGTCTTTCGGGGAATGTTCACGGACGGGTCGTGGAGTCAGAACATGCAAATGGATGATCTTCGGGTCGGTCCGGGCATAGAGTTATGTTTGGTCGGTCGACTGGACGCTGATCGGACGATGAGTCTTGACTTGGGAAATGATCGTGTGCATGTGATGAAGACCCGGCGGCTGGCACTTATCCCAGCCGCCGGTTGGTGTATCATGAAGATCCGGCGGCTGGCACTCATCTCAGCCGCCGGCCATGGTCGTGTGAGGACCCAGGCGGCTGGCACTCATCCCAGCCGCCGGTTTCGGATGAGGAAGACCCGGCGGCCGGCACTTATCCCAGCCGCCAGTTCGTATCTTGGATGGATCGTGGGCAGTTTGCCTTAGCTCGTCCGTCCCATGTTCGGATGAAGAAGACCCGGCGGCTGGGACAAGTGCCAGCCGCCGGTTTCGGACGAAGAAGACCGGCGGCTGGCACTCATCCCAGCCGCCGGCCTTGGACGGAGAAAACCCGGCGGCTGGCACTCATCCCAGCCGCCGGTTTCAGATGAAGAAGACCGGCGGCTGGCACTCATCCCAGCCGCCGGCCTTGGATGGAGAAGACCCGGCGGCTGGCACTCATCCCAGCCGCCGGTTCGTGCCTTGGACGGGTCGTGGGCAGTTTGCCTTAGCTTGCCCATTCCATGTTCGTGATTTGATCTCGACCTTGACTTCTCGTTCCGTCAATCTTCGAGGAGGGGATTTCGACCCCAACAGTTAGCCCCCCAGCTCTTTGCTTTCGTGGTTTGGAGCAAAGAGCATCGAGCTAGGAGTTTTATCAGGATTGATTGAAACAGGAAGGCAATGGGTTTTTCCGTTCGTCCGTTCATCGCTTTTCTTCGATGTCTTGTCAGAGCATTGTTCATCATGGAAGTTTGTGCCATGTTCGCTATATCAAAGGAGTGGCTTCATTCATTCTTCACATCCCCTTCTCCTCTCAAGTTTTTTTTTTCTTCGAGTCTTTTCTTTGAAAATCTTTTTCTTTAGCAATGGCTGGTGAAGGAGGTTCCCCTTTCGGTCTCAACTTTGATGCAATAATGAACAATCAGTTCGAGTTTGATTTTATGTCTGGGGATCAGGATATGATACTTGTGGAAGACCTGCTGGCCGATGGAGAAGATGCCATTCCACGAGCAGCGCACGGTCCCGAAGGCGTTCCTCAGTGGGAGGCCGGTCCTAGCTATGCTCAAGGAGCGCTCTCCTCAATGGGAGGCCGAGACGGCGGCCGGGAATGAGGACGTACCCGAGCCGGCGGCTGGGAGTGATGTCAGACCCTAGCCGGCGGCCGGGAATGTAATTAGACCCGAGCCGGCGGCCGGGAATGAGGTCAGGCCCGAGCCGGCGGCCGGGAATGGGGTCAGGACCGAGCCGGCGGCCGGGAGTTCTACGAGTAGGACGTCTGGTTCGAGGAGGGCGGCTGGCTCTAAGAACGCTTCCAAGAGGGCGGCTGGCACAGTATCCGTATCAAGATGGGCGCTTGGCTCTGGAGGTGCCTTAGAGAGGACGTCTGCTACTCCTCAAGTCGGAATTGATGGCGTCTCACCGAGGACGAGTATAGCACGTGGCGTTTGGACTCCTCCTCAACATGTCGAGGACAACGGTGGGTGACGCGCATGGCCGTCCCGATCTCTGGTCCCTTCCGAGAGTCATCGTATTTGGCCAGAGATAGGTAACGACTCGGCCATGTCCGGGGAAGAAATCAGATCGGATCACCCGGAGGTGCCTATCTTCGTGCATCCGGACGTGAAGTCCGAATGTCGCTCTCCTGGTGAGGCTAAAGCCTATTGGGGTGAAGATATTTTCGCTTGGCGGTTTAAGAAACCTGGACCGTCTACGAGTTATAGATCGATAGCCGAGGTATTCAAGCATGGTCCTACTTTGAGCGATCGGGATTCGCTGGCCGAGCTTAAATACGACTTCCGGATTTCGGACAAGATTAAGTTCCGTCTCCCAAAAGATGGGGATAGAATGAACAAGGCGCCGGAAGGATATTTTACCCTGTACGAGTCGATGTTCTACGAAGCTTTCCTTTGGTTCCCGATCCCCGGAGCCATCTTCGAGTTTCTCGAGTTGTATGGGGTAGCGATCTCTCAACTTACCCCATCCACTATAAGGATTTTAATGGGACTCGTGGTCCGTTGTGCCGAATGCGGGGTCAAGTTGGAGGGTGATCTCATACGGAATTTCTTTTCGTTGAGGAAGGTTTCCACGTCAGAGTTCTTCTGCTCGGTCAATGTTCGGAAGAATGTGAAGCGGTTCTACTCCGGGCTTCGGCAGCATTGCAAAGCTTCGCGGCACGAGTTTTTCTACGTGAAGCGCAGCCCGCTCTCGGTCGGTCCCGACTTCGGTTGCTTGGTTAGGACCGAGTAGAGTTTGCCACGTAAGCGTTTCGTCTTTTTGTGAATTTTTTCTATAAGAAGTCCTTACTCCTTTGCCTCATAACTTCACAACTTCATTTCTTACAACTTTTCATTTTTTCTCCTCTTCTTTCTCTAGTTCGAGATCCCTTTGCTCCTAGAGTTTCCGGGTTTGAGGATATCGTTGTAGAAGTTGACAAGAAGAAGATCGATTGGGAGTGTCCTGATCTCTGGAGCCGCTTCCTGGACGCGAAGGATATTTTAGAAGGGCGTGCTCCTCCGAAAGGTCCTGACTTTGTTGATACAATGGTGACCTATCCTGGACTGGAGGGTGTTTGGAACTATCGTAAGCAGAAGTACGGCGAAGCTGGGCCGTCCGGAGAGGCGGCCGAGTTTGATCCGGCGTCCGTTTTTGTTCTCCCGCCCGGGCCTGATTTCTATGGCGTGCCCGAGGAACAAATTACTGCTCCTCAGGGTTCAGCTTGTGCCGTTGCCGTGGATAAAGGGAAGGGAGCTTCCAACAGCCCTGACCATCCGAGGAAGGACAAAGTGGCTCGGACGGCCGAGGCGTCTGATCATGGTCTTCTCTTTGATGCCCGCAAAGCGGCGGGAGGCGATCTAGCTGAGTCCGTGAAGGTTGTGGACTACTTTGGAGCGTTGGCTCCGACCTCAGTTGCGCCGTTTGATCGTTCTGCGGCTTACGGAGATCTGTCCTCCGGCCTTATGATGGTAACTCTTTTTCCCTTAGATTTGTTTGGACGCAGTTTGGTCTTTGCTGATATTTGCTTTTCTTTGATTCAGGTCGCCACCCGAGCTCATGCAACCCAGGTTGCCTTGGAAAATGCGGAGAAAGAGTCCCGAAAGAAGGACAAGAAGATCAAGGCCTTGGAAGTAAAGCTTCGGAACTTGGAGAGGAGATCTCAGAAGGAGATCAAGAAAGTGCTCGCGGAGGCCGAGCGGAAAAAGGAGCTGGCGCTCAAGAAATGTCGCTGGGACTTGGTGGAGAAGTACCGTCTTCGCATCGAGGGAGCCAGGGCTGCTCTCGTGCCAATGCGTCAGGCGAAATATGGCGAGACTGCCTTGACTGAGGTCAGCTCTAACCTTGACCTAGTCCGGGACATCAAGTCCGGGAAGTCAAAGGTTGAGGGGGAAGAGGGAGAGCTGGAGGCGGATTTGGAGCGGCTCAAAGGAGGAGGTTGGGCCGGCTCCTATGATCGGGCTGCTGCCGTTCTCGAGAGCCACTTGGTATACTCTCCCGTTTCTCCGTACCAGTCTCCGGACGCCGAGGCTTTGGACTATGGAGCTCCTACTCCTCTCGTCGAATATGACTAGGCTTTGGCCTTGTGTTTTCTTTTTCTGCCTTAGTTGTATTCGGGTCTTTTGACCCTTTTTATTGTATTTGCTTTGTTAACCGAACTTATATCTCCTTTCATGGAGATTTTTATCTATCAGCTTTTGCCTTAGATGTTACGGACTTTTTTGCTTGCTTGCTTTGCTTTTATAGCCTTGATAAAGGAGGAGATGGGCGGCCGGTATGTCTCTCTTCCAAGAGGGCGGCTGGCCCGTTTTGTGGAGTAATGGGCGGCTGGCCTGTCTCTCTACGGAGGACGGGCGGCTGGCCCGTTTTGTAGAGTAAAGGGGCGGCTGGCCCGTTGACCGGGCGGCTGGCCCGTTTCGGAGTTGATTTGTAGCTTTGCGGAATGAAGGGTGGCTGGGCCGTCTCTCTACGGAGGACGGGCGGCTGGCCCGTTTTGGAGCTGATTGCGTTGGAATGAAGGGCGGCTGGGCCGTCTCTCTACGGAGGACGGGCGGCTAGCCCGTTTTGGAGCTGATTGATATTGCGTTGGAGTGTTATTCCGGACACTCGAACTTTAGACCAGTTCGTATTAGCGAATGTTCCTAGGTTTAATGCAGTTTTTTGTCGTCGTAGGGGACCGAGCTTGTTCAGATCCCTCCTTCGACTGAACGCCATTAAGATCTCGCATCAGAGCCGGTTTGATACTGCATTCTCGAGATGTCTTTGACCAGTGTCCCCATGTCAGGCGCTTTACTGGGTTTAAAGAGTTTACTTTGTGTCCTGTACTATGCAAAGTGTTGGTGAAAGTAAACTAATCAGAACATCGTCTCGGGCGCTTCCTGCTGGATCGCGGGATACAGGTTACGCCCTTCGGATGTTAATCCGGAAATTTGTATAGCGCGCTAGTTTTATCCTCTGCGGGATGTTGAAAGAACCATGGTTTAAAAAGATAGTCTTGTTGTGGCCAGCAACAGACGGATTTGTTGGAGAGGACTTAAGTGTTCGGGAGAAGTATCTTGATTGGTTGATGGTCTTTGGATGAGATGCTAAGCCTCGATGTTCATCTGATTTTAAGTTGAAGATGTTTTATGAGATACTAAGTCTCAATGTTCATTTTCCTCGGGGTTTTCTAGATCCATTCGTTTTCTAGATCAAGTTTCAAGATGCTAAGTCTCGATGTTTGTCAGAACGGTGTTTTCGGGAAACTTTTTCAAGCTTTGGATGTGTTATGAGATGCTAAGTCCCAATGTCCATCTTCTTGAAATTTTTGAGAAAGTTTGGGCGTATATATATACGGACCCACTCCCCCCTTTTTTAAGGAGAGGGGCAACTGAACTCGTTTTTTCTATGCGAGCTGCCTACGTACCCTTCGTGAAAAGGGATCAAGTCACCCGTAGTTCCATTTTTTTTTTTTTGGTGGGAAGACGGTTAAGTCTTAGTTATGGAACCGTCGGTTGTAGCTTCGACGGTTTCTGAGGCAGTTTTCGTCTCTTCTTGGTTTGTTTCAGTGGGCGGAGCCTCCGTTTTCTCGAACTGTTCGGTTCTGCTTACTTTCTTTCCCAGTTCGGGGACTTTGTCTTCACTCTTCCTCTTCGAGTTCCCTCTCTGCGGGATGGTCGGATTCCTCAGCTTGTGCTCTGCCAGAAAACAGATCCGAGCCTCCTTCTGATTTCCGTTTGGTGTCGGGAACTTCAGGCAGAGATGGTAAGTTGATGGGATAGCTCGCATTGAATTGATCCAGGGAGTCCCCATTATCACGTTATAAATTGCGGGGTGGTTTGCCACCGCGAAGTTAACGATTTTCGTGATTCCGCCGGCACGAACCGGGAGCTGGATTGTTCCATCCGTCATTGTGACTTCGCCAGAGAATCCGGTCAGTGATCTCGGACTGGGAGTTATCTTTGACGGATCCACCTTCATCCTTTGAAGCGTCTCTCGAAAAATGACGTCCACCGAACTTCCGGTGTCGATCAAGACTCGTGAGACGTCATGGTCGTTGATATCCAACTCTACCACCAATGGGTCATCGTGAGGTTGGTCAAGGCCTTCGACGTCTTTTTCGTAAAAAGCGATCCGATCGTCGTTTTCGGTGATCGGTTACCGCGGTTTTGACTCCTTGTCTCCTCTTCTCAGGAACGCTTTTATCGAGGCCACTGTGTCCCGGCAGTACTGAGATCCTCCGATGTTCATGTGGATCCTTCTGCGGTTGGCGGCGGAGTCGTCTCCGTTTGGTCTCCTCCCTCGTTTGGGGGTATCCTCGTTGGGCCTTTCGGGACGTTCCTGGTTGGGTCGTCCGTCCGGGGCGCCAGCATCTTCTTCGATAGCTCCGAGACTCTCGAGGGTCACTCCGTTTCCGAGCTCCCCGGCTAACAGCTTTGCCGCGAGCCTCCTTCCGACGGTTCTGCAGTTTTCGGTCGAGTGGCCTTTCGTCTTGTGGAAGGTACAGAAGGCGTTTTCGTCGAATCCTGGTCGAGTCCATGTATTCCGTGGTCCCTTGTTGCGCTCATTATTCGGTCTCTCCGTGTTTATCTGGTAGTTATGCGCTCCGCCCGGGTTGGGTTCTTCATCTCGGCTGGTTCGCCTACTTCTTCTCTCGTTTGGAAAGTTAGAAGGTTGCACCGTGCCTTTGGCGACCAATTTTGAGGATTGGTGCTTTCCAGCTGGGACCCTCATGTCTTCCTCGTAGATGACGAAGTTGGAAGCACGGTGGAGAGCATCTTGGATGGTTACTGGTGGGTTTACGGTAATCTCCTTTCGGAAGTTTGAAGTCTTCAGCAAGGACTTCTTCAGGGCGTTGATCGCGGCACTGTTGCTTAGTCCGTCAATTTTCGAGACTATCACCTTAAACCTTTCGATGAAATCTCGGAGGCTTTCTTCGGGTTCCTGTGACAGCGAGTAAAGGTCCGCGTCGGATGTCGACTGTCTTATGAACAACGAGTAATGTTTCAAGAAGGCCGTCGACAACTGCTCGAAACCATCAATTGAATCTCTCTCTAGCCTCGAGAACCACGACAAGGCTGATCCTTTCAGATGCTCCACGAAGAGGAGGCAGAATCCTGCGTCCCTCTCTTCGGGTTTGAACCTAGCACGTCCCATAGCGATGCGGAAGGCTGTCATGTGGGCCTTCGGATCAGTCGTCCCGTAGTAGAAGGGAATTCGGATTTTTCCCGGGTCAGAGAGTCTGACGCTAGTGATCCTCGAAGTGAACGGGATCTTTTGCGTTTCCTCTAGGACGCGGTCGATTTCCGGGGCCGCGCTTGTTGCTTTATGGACCTGCGACCTTACCTCCTTCATCTGACTTGTCGTGAGTTCTAGGCGGGCACGGAGCTCATCCAGCTCGTCCCTTCGGCTAGCGGATTGATTAGCTCTGGCCTCTCGTTCCTCCTTTTCCTGCTCTTCGATCCAGCGGAGCTCTTCTTCGTCCGCGTTCAGATCTCCAGCCTCGTCGTCAGTTTCGTTTTCCGCTCTGTTCGTGACGTCTCTCGAGTTCTCGCCGTTGGTCACCGTGGTAGTTGGCCGTTCGGCTGTTCGCCCAGTGGTGCTCTTCCGGTACAGCGGGGGTGGTGCTGATAGCTCTTTCCTTGTTCCGACGGGGGTTTGTTCGTCTGGATTCTGACGGCCCGTGGGGTCTGCTCGCGGGGTGAAGACAAGGCGTCTTACTCCTAACGTCCGGGGGACGTGTGCTGGTTCTTGGGAAGCTGCTCTTTCTCGTGCGGCCGCTCTTTCTTGCCTGTTCTGCCGCTCCGCGATTTCGGCTACCATGTTCCGCAGTTCGGTGATTGCTGCGTTCTCCGGGGCGGTGTTGGCCGTTTCCGTGATGACTGGATCTTCGAGTGGCATTCCGTATCTGGCGAGGGCCCTGGGGGAAGTCCCGGGATTTCTTACTGCTCCGTCGGTGGATGTCCCGGCGGCGGTTGTTCCGGTTCCGGCCGCCAACGTGCTAATGGCGGGAAGTCCCACTCCGGTTGCTGCTCCGGTTGGTTGGTTGGTGATGTCGTCAGTTCTTCTGGTCATTGTCTTCGTTCGGTATCCTTTTCGTTCTTAGGGTTAAGAATATTTCTTGTCCCCACAGACGGCGCCAAACTGTGAGAGCAGAAACTCACACTGTCAAAACTTATATTTAATGGGGGCTCGAAAATTCTATTTATAAAGAATTAAAGGACCGAAAATGCCAAAAAGATGAAAATGGAGATTTTATTGATATTTTCCGAAAGTACAAGGGAAATTAGCAAAAGCTGAATAGTCTTAAATTGCTAAAACTCCTAATACTCGGATCTGGGATGGGATTTACCCTTACATGAGCGTACATATATATACTGACAATCCTAGGAAGCTAAGACTTCAGATTTCCGATGTGGGACTTTGTCCATCCTTCCCAACCGCCGACCTAAGCTTTCTGGGCCCGATATCCGGCCCGAGAGTCTTCCATGATCCATCCGCGCATTCTGACCCAAGTCCGGCCCGCCGGTGAATAGTGACCCGATGAATAGTAAATCGGTGAATAGTAATCCGATGAATAGTAATCCGAATCTCGGTTTATGCTTAATTTGATTTTTTGGTTAACTTTGTCTCGGGATGAATAGTGTTTTTCAACGGTTTTTTCCGCGTGAACAGTGTTCCGGACGTTTTACGACTTCTGAGATTTGAGCCACCCGTTCTTTCGTTTGAACTTCCAGCCGCCGGTTTCGGTACTGATGGCCAGCCGCCGGTCCCTTTGGCTCATGTGCTCGGCGACTGGTCCATGGACGGCTGGACGTTCGTCACGGTCTTTCGGGGAATGTTCACGGACGGGTCGTGGAGTCAGAACATGCAAATGGATGATCTTCGGGTCGGTCCGGGCATAGAGTGAAGGGAATGTCCTGAAATCATACTTGTATTTACTCTAGTAGAGTCGTGATGTCGAGATAAGACAATCATATGGTATTGGACGGTTATAATGTTTTGCTAGAAGCCGCTTATAACTTATGAGTTATGAACTCATTACCATTATCATATGATCCTATAGGGTCACACACCTAAGCAAACTGGATATTATAAATTGGGTTTTGATCATTAGAGTAATGATTATGATCAACGTATATAAGATATACGTCGATATCGATTTTCTGTGAAGGTGTCGATCGACACCAATGGTTGGTATCGATCGACACCACTCGGGATCGTCTTCTAGAAGATCCTTGACTTTCTGCGAGGACCTGTCGGCAAGGTGTCGATCGACACCAATGGTGGGTGTCGATCGACACCTGTCGGCAACTCCAGCCTATATATATGATATGAGGGCTGCTCGAGTTTATACACATAGAAGCTCTTGGAAGCTTGAGAAAACAGAGAAAACGTTTCAGAAAACCAAAGGCGAATCGTTCGCTCCGGTACTAGCATCCCGCCGTCCAGTTTGTGTGCGTGTGGACTTCTGTAGAGGCGCAGCACTTGAGGCGCTTCCTAATCTCGATTACCTGTTCTTCTTCCGCTGCAAATCTTCAGGTATGTTCGAGATTTGACATATATTCATCGTAGATTCAATTGGCACAAGATCCGTGGTTTAGGATTGTTGTTAGGGCTGTTTTAATTCGATTAAAACCTGAACGAAATTCTATCAGTGGTATCAGAGCGGTGTGTTTCTATTGAATCTGTTGAATTTTGTTAAAGATCCACCTGTTAAAATCGTTTTGAAGAAGAACGCCGTTCTGGGTTCTTCGGTGTCGACCGACACCAATTCGGTGTCGATCGACACCACTACGGTTTTCGCGTGAAAACTTTGTTTTATTGAATCTGAAGCATGAGATTGAATTAGTTGAATTCAAATCGTGATATATATGATATATAGGATTGCATGCTAGATTTGTTATGTTCAAAAATCGTTTTTTTTGCTGCATAAATCGTTCGTTCTTGGGTTTGTGCGAAACGGGTGTCGATCGACACCATGTGAGTGTCGATCGACACCGATCGGGTTTTCGCGTGAACTTTTAGGTCACGATCGAAGATCGTGTTTCCTCAAACCACTGGTGTCGACCGACACTAAAGTAGTGTCGATCGACACCAATCGGTTCATCGCGTTTGGTTCAATTGGATTGAACCGGGTAATCGCGATCGGTTCAAGCGGTAAATCGGTTATCGTTCATTGAACCGATTTGGTTGGTGTCGACCGACACTAATGTAGTGTCGATCGACACGGTCGGTTATTTGCAAATTGATTCGATCGGTTTAATCGGTTAAATGGTTTATCGCGATTGAACCGGATCGGAATCTGTCGGTCAACACAAACTAGTTGTGTCGATCGACACTGATCTGGTGTCGATCGACACTGATCTGGTGTCGATCGACACCACTTCAGAATTTGCGTTCCTAGCTTGTTTAACTTAAAGAAGTTTTAAAGTTTTAAAACAAGTTGAAATATCTAGGATATATAATTGATATAAACTAGATTTAAGGTTCAGTTCCTCAAACAAAATATTAAGCTTTTAATATCTTCTCAATCTTGTCAACTGTCAAGGCTCGTTTCATTGTGTGATGGGTCTGCCAAAGCAGGGTGTCCGCAATTACATGAGTGAGGCAGGTTGTAATCGTTACTACGGACTTAAAAGATTGGTTTGCTTAACTGGGCTATCAAAATAGTTTTGGGCTCAGAGATATAGGATCGGATTTGATATAAGATATTAATCCGAGACAAGAATTATATATGATATAATTAGCAAAGTGTTGCTTACCTAAATAGCTAAAAGTTTGGGCGATGGGCCAAAGCTCACTCAATTTTTTGTGAAATATGGATCTTGGATCATTATATTCAATTGAGGAAAATTGTTTTGAATATAATGTGAGTTTCTTAATTGTTAAGATTTCTCATTTCTTGAACATCGAAACTAAACTCTCATTTTGTGTTTTTTCAGCTATGGCTAGCTCCCCTCACAGAAACACATTCTCGCTTCGATCCGTCCTTGAGAAGGACAAGCTTAATGGATCGAACTTCCTTGAATGGTATCGGAACTTGAGAATTGTTCTCAAGCAAGAGAAAAAGGAATATGTCCTTGAGAAGGTTCTCCCTGAGAAACCGAAATCCAATGCGGACACGCTGAAAGGAATGCTTGGGAGAAGCATTCCATTGATGAGGTCGATGTGAGTTGTCTCATGCTGGCTACCATGAACTCGGACTTGCAGAAGCAATACGAGAACGTGGCGTCACCTGTTGAGATGATCACTAGCCTGAAAGGGATGTTTCAGGAGCAAGCACGAACTGAGAGATACCAGACGGTTAAGTCTCTCATTGAGTGCAAGCTACCAAAGGATGGTCCAGTTAGCCCACATGTCATTAAGATGATGGGTTATATTGATAACTTGGCAAAACTGGATTGTCCCCTTAGCCAAGAGTTGGCTACGGACATCATTCTGCAGTCATTGCCGTCGAGCTTTGATCAGTTTATCATGAACTATAACATGAACAACATGACAAAGACTTTGACGGAACTGCATGGCATGCTCAAGACAGCTGAGCCAAACATCAAAAAGGGCCCCCTAATGTACTTATGGTGCAAGGGGGTAAAAAGTTTAAGAAACATGCTAAGGGTAAAGGAAAAGCTAAGGCATTCCAGATTGAGAATCAGGATAAGCCTGAGGCTTCTTCCAAACCCAAACGCGGCCCTACTGATGCTGATAAATGCCATTACTGCAATAAGTCTGGGCATTGGAAGAGAAATTGCAAAGAGTATCTGGCAGATCTAAAGAACTCGAAGAAGACGTATGAGACGACTTCTTCAGGTATCTATGTTATAGAAGTAAATGTTACTACTTCAGGTTCTAAGTCTTGGGTATTAGATACCGGCTGTGGCGCTCATATTTGTACAAATATGCAGGGTCTAAGCAACAGTAGAACGCTGGAGAAGGGACAAGTGGACCTGCGTGTTGGAATGGAGCAAGAGTTGCTGCATTGGCCGTGGGAACTTATCATTGTCTTTGCCGTCAGGCTTGGTTTTAGAATTGAATAATTGCTACTATGTACCTGCTATAAGCAGAAACATCATTTCTATTCCTGTTTTGGATTTAGAAGACTTTCATTTTTCGATTAAAACAAGTGTTGTTCTTTTGATCGTAATGAAATGCTTTATGGTAGCGCTCCATTAGAGAATGGACTTTATATTCTTAACCAATCTTTGCCTGTCTATAACATAAATGCCAAACGGTTAAGAACCAATGACTCGAACCCTACGTTTCTCTGGCATTGTCGTTTGGGCCACATCAATGAGAAAAGGATTCAAAAGCTTCATAATGATGGACTTTGGACTCATTTGATTTTGAATCATTTGAGAAGTGAATCCTGCTTATTGGGCAAAATGACAAAGGCTCCTTTCAACAAATTTAATGAAAGGGCCGGTGACCTATTGGGACTAATACATACCGATGTATGTGGTCCAATGAGTGTTAGTGCTAGAGGAAACTTTCAGTACTTCATCACGTTTACTGATGATTTCAGTAGATTTGGCTATGTCTATTTAATGAGACATAAATCGGAATCCTTTGAAAAGTTCAAGGAGTTCCAAAATGAAGTACAGAACCAACTTGGCAAAAGTATCAAAGCTCTTCGATCAGATCGTGGAGGTGAGTACTTAAGCCAAGAGTTCAGTGATCATCTGAGTAACAGTGGAATTGTTTCACAACTCACTCCTCCTGGAACACCTCAGTGGAATGGTGTGTCTGAAAGGAGGAATCGGACTTTATTAGATATGGTTCGATCGATGATGAGTCAAGTAGATCTTCCATTATCCTTTTGGGGATACGCTCTAGAAACGTCTGCGTTTACGCTAAACAGAGTTCCATCAAAATCAGTAGAGAAGACGCCATATGAGATGTGGACTGGAAAAGTTCCAAGATTGTCTTTTCTTAAAATTTGGGGTTGTGAAGCTTATGTCAAGCGGTTGATATCTGATAAGCTTGAACCCAAATCTGATAAGTGCTACTTCGTTGGTTATCCTAAGGAAACCAAGGCTTACTACTTTTACAACCGTTCTGAGAACAAAGTGTTTGTTGCTAAGAACTGTGTTTTTCTTGAGAGAGAATTTCTTTCCAAGAAGAACAGTGGGAGTAAAGTACAACTCGAAGAAGTTCGAGAATCACAGGAGCCTGCTCAACCTGTCGAGGAAGAGCAGCGACTGGATCTACAAAGAGTTGTAGAGTCCGAACCTGTGATGCCAGAAGTTCGCAGATCCGAAAGGATTCGTCAAGAGCCCGAGAGATATGGATTTCTTGTGACTAATTGTCATGATCTCTTGATCATTGACAGTGACGAACCTGCGACTTTCGAAGAAGCAATGATGGGCCCTGACTCTGAAAAGTGGTTTAAAGCCGCTGAATCCGAAATCGGTTCCATGTCACAAAACCAAGTATGGACTTTGGGTGATTTACCTGATGGTGTAAAAGCCATTGAGTGTAAATGGGTCTTCAAGAAGAAGATCGATGTGGATGGAAACGTTCAGATTTACAAAGCTAGGTTGGTGGCAAAAGGTTTCAAACAAGTTCAAGGTGTTGACTATGATGAAACCTATTCCCCAGTCGCTATGCTTAAATCTATTCGGATTCTCCTAGCAACAGCCGCTCATTATGATTATGAGATTTGGCAAATGGATGTGAAAACAGCTTTCCTTAACGGAATTCTGGAGGAGGATGTGTACATGACACAACCTCCGGGTTTCATTGATCCTAATGCTGCTGGGAAAGTATGCAAGCTTCATAAATCCATTTATGGATTGAAGCAAGCATCTCGGAGTTGGAACCTACGTTTTGATGAAGCAGTTAAAAAGTTTAACTTCATCAGAAACGAAGAGGAACCTTGCGTTTACAAGAAGATTAGTGGGAGCGCAGTTGCATTTCTCGTACTGTATGTAGATGACATACTTCTCATAGGAGATGATATTCCGTTACTTCAGTCAGTAAAGGACTGGCTAGGAAGTTGTTTCGATGAAAGACATGGGTGAAGCCGCCTATATTCTTGGAATAAGGATCTATAGAGATAGATCAAAGAGGCTGATTGGACTGTGCCAGGACACTTATATCAATAAGGTTCTACACAGGTTCAACATGCATGATTCCAAGAAGGGCTTGCTTCCGATGTCTCATGGCATTACTCTCAGCAAGAAGCAGTGTCCTTCGACACCTGCTGAGCGAGAGCGCATGAGTAGGATTCCTTTTGCTTCTGCAGTAGGATCTATTATGTATGCCATGCTTTGTACTCGTCCAGATGTTGCTTGTGCTTTAAGCATGACGAGTCGATACCAATCAGATCCCGGTGAGAGTCACTGGACTGCCGTCAAGACAATCCTGAAGTATTTGAGAAATACCAAGGATAAGTTCTTAGTGTACGGAGGAAGTGATGAGCTTGTAGTGAGTGGTTATACAGACGCCAGCTTTCAGACAGATAGAGACGATTTCCGATCTCAGTCTGGTTACGTTTTCTGTCTGAATGGAGGTGCAGTTAGTTGGAAGAGTTCCAAGCAGAGCACCGTGGCGGACTCAACGACCGAGGCTGAATACATCGCTGCTTCTGAAGCGGCGAAGGAGGCTGTTTGGATTAGGAAGTTCATTACTGAGCTTGGTGTGATTCCTAGCATTTCTGAGCCTGTGGCATTGTTTTGTGACAACAATGGAGCCATAGCTCAGGCTAAGGAGCCCAGATCACATCAGAAATCCAAACACATTGAGAGGAGATATCATCTGATTCGTGATATCATTGAGAGAGGTGACGTCAAGATCAGCAGAGTTCCGACAGACGAGAACGTTGCTGACCCGTTGACTAAGCCACTCCCACGACCGAAGCATGAGAGTCATGCAGCTGCTATAGGCATTAGATTCCTTAAGCAGTAATCTTGTTTTAGTGGGAGTTATCATATTTATATTTTGATGTTCATGTAAACATACATTTGGTTATGTTTTATTTAATGAAATTGTTTCAGTATTATTTAATGGTGTTATTAAATAACTGTCCAAAAGTAATTTATGGCATTCTTATAGATCATCAAATATGTGATTGATCATGAGACTCTATAAGTGATAGATGACATAAATTATTTGTGTCCATAGTCGAGGTTATCAAAGTTGGACATTGATAACCGCGCGAGACTAGTATGTGAGGTGACTGATGACTAAGTTTCATGGAGTCATTAATAGGAGCATTAAAGTCAATCACATAGATATGTGTTAGAGAACACATGATCGGACATGACCCGCTAATGAGAACTCTACAAGATTGTTATATGAGTGTCATAAGAGTTTCTCATTACGACTATAGAGTATAGTCCTTTGACCTGAGTTCATCATGTTTTCTTACATATGAATTGGTATGCTTTGACTTTGTCAAACGTCAGCCGTAACTGGTGGCTATAAAGGCATTGATTGGGCATATTATGAAGTGTGTAGGAAACAGGGATGGAACAAGATGGAATTTGTCCCTCCCATATAACGGGAGATAAATATCTCTGGGCCTATCGAAGATTTGATACTGGAAATGCGTGGCCGCGCTCAAACGGATTGAATGTCAATCGTTTGTCTTTTATCAGTATAAATCGGAGTTCGATAACATGGTTTGGTTGATTAAGGATGACACGAGTTCTTGCCTTATGCCAGATCGAGATATAGAGACAAAGGGATTATGGGAATAGTTGATTCCAGTACAAGTGGGAGATTGAAGGGAATGTCCTGAAATCATACTTGTATTTACTCTAGTAGAGTCGTGATGTCGAGATAAGACAATCATATGGTATTGGACGGTTATAATGTTTTGCTAGAAGCGCTTATAACTTATGAGTTATGAACTCATTACCATTATCATATGATCCTATAGGGTCACACACCTAAGCAAACTGGATATTATAAATTGGGTTTTGATCATTAGAGTAATGATTATGATCAACGTATATAAGATATACGTCGATATCGATTTTCTGTGAAGGTGTCGATCGACACCAATGGTTGGTATCGATCGACACCACTCGGGATCGTCTTCTAGAAGATCCTTGACTTTCTGCGAGGACCTGTCGGCAAGGTGTCGATCGACACCAATGGTGGGTGTCGATCGACACCTGTCGGCAACTCCAGCCTATATATATGATATGAGGGCTGCTCGAGTTTATACACCATAGAAGCTCTTGGAAGCTTGAGAAAACAGAGAAAACGTTTCAGAAAACCCAAAGGCGAATCGTTCGCTCCGGTACTAGCATCCCGCCGTCCAGTTTGTGTGCGTGTGGACTTCTGTAGAGGCGCAGCACTTGAGGCGCTTCCTAATCTCGATTACCTGTTCTTCTTCCGCTGCAAATCTTCAGGTATGTTCGAGATTTGACATATATTCATCGTAGATTCAATTGGCACAAGATCCGTGGTTTAGGATTGTTGTTAGGGTTGTTTTAATTCGATTAAAACCTGAACGAAATTCTATCATAGAGTTATGTTTGGTCGGTCGACTGGACGCTGATCGGACGATGAGTCTTGACTTGGGAAATGATCGTGTGCATGTGATGAAGACCCGGCGGCTGGCACTTATCCCAGTCGCCGGTTGGTGTATCATGAAGATCCGGCGGCTGGCACTCATTCAGCCGCCGGCCAGGGTCGTGTGAGGACCCGGCGGCTGGCACTATCCCAGCCGCGGTTTCGGATGAGGAAGACCCGGCGGCCGCAATTATCCAAGCCGCCGGTTCGTATCTTGGATGGATAGTGGGCAGTTGCCTTAGCTCGTCCGTCCCATGCGGATGAAGAAGACCCGGCGGCTGGCACTTATCCAAGCCGCTGGTTCGTATCTTGGATGGATCGTGGGCAGTTTGCCTTAGCTCGTCCGTCCATGTTCGGATGAAGAAGACCGGCGGCTGGGACAAGTGCCAGCCGCCGGTTCGGACGAAGAAGACCCGGCGGCTGGCACTCATCCCAGCCGCCGGCCTGGACGGAGAAAACCCGACGGCTGGCACTCATCCCAGCCGCCGGTTTCAGATGAAGAAGACCCGGCGGCTGGCACTCATCCCAGCCGCCGGCCTTGGATGGAGAAGACCCGGCGGCTGGCACTCATCCCAGCCGCCGGTTCGTGCCTTGGACGGGTCGTGGGCAGTTTGCCTTAGCTCGTCCGTCCCATGTTCGGATGAAGAAGACCCGGCGGCTGGCACTCATCCCAGCCGCCGGCCTTGGACGGAGAAAACCCGGCGGCTGGCACTCATCCCAGCCGCCGGTTTCAGATGAAGAAGACCCAGCGGCTGGCACTCATCCCAGCCGCCGGCCTTGGATGGAGAAGACCCGGCGGCTGGCACTCATCCCACCCGCCGGTTCGTGCCTTGGACGGGTCGTGGGCAGTTTGCCTTAGCTTGCCCATTCCATGTTCGTGATTTGATCTCGACCTTGACTTCTCGTTCCGTCAATCTTCGAAGAGGGGATTTCGACCCCAACAATCATAATATTATATAACAACCATATTGTTATAGCATATAGTATGCTATATCATAATATTATACAACAACCATATATATCTAGCATATAGTGTGCTGCATCATAATATTATATAACAACCATATAAGTCTAGCATATAGTGTTGCCACATCATAATATCATGTAACAAGTTTTAATAATTTTTATAACAATTTTTTATTTTTTTAAAAATATTTTTCTTGCATGTAATAAAACAAAAAAATAACGATAACCATTATAACACAAATATAATTATAAAATTAAAAATGCAATACAATACATTAAATAAACACACAATACAACCAATAAAATACACATAACTTAACTCACAAACAATAAACTCAACTCACACAAAAAAAATCACTGGCCGGAGCAATGAACTTTTTTGAAGTGGCCAATTTTGTACCTGAAAGATAACTAAAAATATCTTCAATCATTGTTAAAAGGATAATTAGAAGAATTTTGGGTGTTAAACTGATCATTGTTGGAATTCATTTCACTAACAAGATGCTAAAAGCTCTAAACACGAGTTTTATCAAATGCTAAATAGAAAATTTATAGTAAAAAGACAGTTTTTTTGTCTGAATCAAATGAATCAAGTTTTTACCTATAGGAAAAAATAATAATGAATTTTTGTATAAAAAATATATAAAAAATATTTGATATGAAATAATTGAGTTTAAAGTATTAGGATAAGATAAATATCTCAAATATCTCATCAACCAATCACAAACTAACACCCTTCATTATCTAAAACTCACGAGCGTTTTTTTCTTCTTTCCTTTCTCGGTCAATTTCTTAACAACACATATTTCCGAGTTTCAACATATGGTAAATTATCAGCTCATTGCCAACAAGATTACACCATTTGTCCATTGTATCTCTTGATAATTATTAACAAGATTACACCATATGTCCATTGTATCTATTTATAATTATTTATCAACATCCTCGTCGTAACTAGCCTCAGCAAATCAAAAACCATAAAACACTAAACTTTCTTCCCCGTTCTTACAAATCGCAAATGGCTCGTACCAAACAAACCGCCAGGAAATCCACCGGAGGAAAAGCTCCCAGGAAGCAGCTCGTAACGAAGGCGGCGAGGAAATCCGTTCCGGGCAACGGAGGAGTGAAGAAGCCACACAGGTTCCGTCCAGGAACTGTGGCGTTGAGAGAGATCAGAAAGTATCAGAAAAGCACAAAGCTTTTGATCCGCAAGCTTCCGTTCCAGAGACTTGTTCGTAAGATTGCTCAAGATTTCAAGACTGATCTGAGGTTCCAAAGTAGCGCCGTCGCGGCTCTCCAAGAAGCAGCTGAGGCTTATCTTGTTGGTCTGTTTGAAGACACTAACCTTTGTGCCATTCACGCCAAGAGGGTTACGATCATGCTTAAAGATATTCAGCTTGCGAGGAGAATCAGGGGTGAGAGAGCTTAAGAGAAGAAAAAGAAGAAACATTAGTATTGCATTACCCATTATCGGATATGTAAATCTTTTTAAACTTCATTTGGTTTCGAGTGTTTGTAGTGTTTTGCTAACGACTACCAAACGGACATGACATATCTACCTTGTTTCAAGATTCGGTTATGTGTTTTCTGAAGTCTTAGAATTTATTTTCGTAGATGAGATTCATTGCCTCTTTTCAGACATTTGTGTTGTGCTCTTATGGTTGTATATGACCAATCAAATTTGAAATAACTGTGACAGACTCATATGTATTAGAATGAAAGTTGTGGATGCAAAGGGATCTATATGTAGCTTTTCAGCAAAGTATCTCATTGGATTTAGAAACCAAATAGTTACAAAGAAAGACCAAACTACTACATATTCTGGATTTTTATGGAACTGAAAGTCACTCATAGCTAGTCCGGAAAGGCTTGTGTGTCTTGATACTTCTTATCAGTCCTGCGATGGAACCAGCAGCAGCTAAGAGTGAGACGACCAAGCAAACCCAGCACAACATTTTCAGACCAATCCATCTAGGAGAGTACTTCTTAATCTTAATCTGTGCAATGTGCATCTCCATGGGGAAATAAACCGTTAAAGGCCAGAACGAAGCAGCTCCAATAAAATCCAAAATAATCTCACTCTCCGTTTATCGGTTATGGATAAACATTCTCAGACTATATACTGGTTGACGGAAGACAGGGTACAACCACACATAAACTTTGCAAACCGGTTCTGCACACACGAAACTTTAACCTCTTACTTTTTCTACACAAAACTTGGTTAACAGTTTTAAACAACACAAAGATCTTTGTTTCTTGCTTAAACCCATAATTATCTAATTTTGACGGTTTCCGTCTAATCCGTACCTAAACCGTGTTAAAATCGAACATAAATCAAATGTCCAATTTAAATCTGGTCTACAACCAATGATTTCGATGATTAACCAATATCAAACCTTTAAACCAAAATCAAACCTTTAAACCCAAAAAATCAAAAACAAACCTAAAAAGATCCCTTTAACCCGATTCTTAACCCAAATCGAAAAACCCCAAATAGCTTTTCAAAGTGAACCATGATAACAACCCCAACGACAACCACAATACACAATGCCTTCCAAATTCCTCTCTTTGCATTCAATATTTCTACTTCAATCCTCTCAATCAGCCTCTCTTCGACCTCAATTCTCATCTGCTCAAGCTACTTTCTCTCATACTCTATACTCTCAGTCATGATCTGCTTCATTTGCAGCACCTCTTCTTCGAGCGTTTTTGACGTCAAATCACCAGAAACTTCATCGACCCACTTGAAAATATGGTCATCATTCATCAACTAATACAAATCCCACAAAAAGAATCATGAATCAATACATCTCATAACCATAGGCATCAAATTTATGGTCAAGACATAATTTTATATCAAAGTACCTGATTATCTGCAGCATATGAACAGCGATAATACATTCAACCTGAATTGCGACTACTCTTTGACTTTAGCTCCACAACTGTGTTACCACACCAACAGATCTTCGGTGGTGGGATCCCGACGACTCTTCCACACACGTTTCCAGATGAAGTCGACGAACCAGCACACTGGGTTACATGGAGATCCGATTTCGATCTTAACTCGACCAATGATTCGATTTCAGAGTGAAATTTGGTGTTTGATTTTTTTTTTTTACGAGAAAGAAAGGTGAAAAAGGAAGAATCGAGTTAGAGGGTTTGGTTTTTTTGGTTTTTTTTTGATTTTTCGGTTTAAAAGTTTGATTTTCGTTTAAAGGTTTGATTTTGGTTAATCATCGAAATCATTGGTTATAGACCAGATTTAAATTGGGTATTTGGTTTAAGTTTGATTTTAACACGGTTTAGGTACGGATTAGACGAAATCCGTCAAATTTAGACGATTATGTGGTTTAAGCCAGAAAAAAATATCTTTGTGTTATTTAAAACCGTTAACCAAGTTTTGTGTTTGCAGAGCCGGTTTGCAAAGTTTATGTGTGGATGTACCCCATATTGGTTGATTTTGTATCAAATTATACTCCACAACATCTTTTCTCTCTTCCACATAATATTTCAACACTTTTTCTCTTACAATGATTTTATTTAATAAATTCAACACCCTACCCCACTATTTTTATTTAAATAATTTTAAATTACTATACTATTTAGCATATAGTATGTTTTATCATAATATTATATAACAACCATATAATTCTAGCATATAGTATGCTATATCATAATATTATATAACAACCATATAATTCTAGCAATATAATGTGCTACATCAAGATATTATATAACAAGTTTTAATAAATTTTATAACAATTTTTCATAAAATAATTTTGTCTTGCATGTAATAAAAAAACTAACAATAATCATTATAAAACAAATAAAATTATAAAAAAGTTCAAAATACAATACAATAAACAACACAACCAAAAAAATACATATAAGTATAAAACTTAACTCACAGACAATAAACTCAACTCACACAACAAAACACTTAAATCACACAAAGATAACTAGAACTCTCTTCAATCATTGTTAAAAGGATAATCAGAAGAATTAGAAGAATTAGAAGAATTTTGGGAATTAAATGATCATTGTTGGAATCCATTTCACTAAAAAAGATGTTTAAAGCTCTAAACAAGATTTTTATCAAAGCTTAAATAGAAAATTATAGTAAAAAGACAGGTTTTCTTGTGTCTGAATCAAATGAATCAATTTTTATTTTTTAGGAAAAAATAATAATGAATTTTGGTATAAAATTTCTTTAAAAATGATATAAAAATTGAGTTTAAACTATTTGGATGAGATAAATATGTCAAATATATCATCAACCAATCACAAACTTTTTTTATTTCTTTCCTTTCTCAGTCAGTTTTTTAACAACACATATTTCTGCATTCAACGTACTGTAAATTAGCAGCTTATTTTCTCTAACAAGATTACACCATATATGTCCATTGTATCTCTTTATAATTATTTACTAGATCCAGACCCGCACGTCGGCGCGCAGGATATGATTAATAGTTTGCAATTAAAAACATAAATTTATTTTATTTCTAAATTCTTTTGATATAATTATAATTTATAAAAAATTTAAAAGTAAACAATAACATTGGAAATAATTTTTAAAACTATAGTTTAAAGTTGTGGTGTGAATTCATAAATTATTTTGTCGTACTGTGAGCGTGCGGGATATGATTTTTAATTTTGCATTTAAATACATCAATTTATAAATTAATTATTATTTCTGAAAATAATTATAATTTATAAACTTATTAAAAAAACAATAACATTGCAAATAAGTTTGAACACTATACTTTAAGGTTGTGGTGGAAATTATTTTCTGAGTCTTTTTTCTGACTTGATTAAAAATTTAGAGAAAGAAAGTAATTATAAAGAGCAAAAAAATAAAGAATTAAATCAATATAATTTAAAGATAAGGGGAAATGTAATTACATCAATGTAATTAAAATATAAGTGGAAGTAAATTGTAAATTAGAAAATTTAATATTTACATTCTAATATTTATGAAAATGTTTAGCTTGATATTTATATTTGTTAATATATTGGACTCTTAGAAACATTAATTGTTCTGATTTCAAAATAATATCTTCATATTTTATGGAATATATCAAACCTAATGTTTTTGTAAACATTTTATTTTAAATCTAGCACTTAATAGAAAAGTAATAGGCATTTTTAAAAATTATTCAACATATAAAACATTATATTGGGCTCACAAAATATTAAACCTAATATTTTTGGTATAAGTACCATATCTTTTTTTTTGTAAAATCATTAATATGCAAATTTTGTATTTTATATGAGTAAATCATGATATACTGAGGGTGTTATTAGTTTATGTATTTTGACTGATTTAGAAATCTGTATAGGATTTATAAATCTAAGCAAAATATACTGATTTCCAAATATAATATATGAATTTTAATAAGTATTTACAAATCCGAGGGTTTTCCTTCGGTTTAGTCTTTATATTTTTAACAAAGAAATCCACCCAATTCATTATAAAATCAAATCCATTAATGAATCCCTATGATTGAATAACACCTGATTTGAATTAGGATTTATAAATCATAGAACCAATAACACTTGATTTTGATTTAGATTTTAAAATAATAAAACCAATAACACTGGATTTTGTTCAGATTTGGAAATCCATTAAAATACATAAACCTTATACACCCACTTATATACCTTTGTGTATTTATTTGCAATATGATTAATCTTAATATAGGGAGATATCTTATTATAATAAATTCTGGTTTACTATAAAGTACACATATTACATCGTACTATATAGTTAAGTTTTTCAATTATATGTTAACAATATATCAGTTAAACAGTATACTTTAGTGACATTTCTTATTCTATTGTAATGTATAGAACATAATATACTACAAATTCTACATATATTATACTTTATTTCATGTATGTATAATTTGATTTACGTTGATGATATATCTCTTGAGCAATATAGTTTTGCAATATTTTACGTTAATGAGCATAATATGAAAATAGTTAAGGTGTGACCTCATTTTTTTATTTTATTTTTCATCAAAAGGTCCGACTTCATTAGATTGAACGATTTGATTAAAATAATACGATTACATTAGGTTACACAATTTGATTAGGTTTGTGAGTCTAATATATGAGAAAACTGGTTTGAAAACCTTAAGATTTACAAAAGAATTTGTCCCTGGTTTAGTTACAACTTCAGCAGTTGATCCCGGGTTTGAAAACAAAATCTCCTCGCAATACCCTTTGATATGAGAAAACTGGTCTGCATACTCTTTCTTAATCCAGCTCAAAGCTTTCAGTCTAGCTTCTTGGCACTGACTCTGTGTAGCAGAAATCCCTTCAAACGTTTCCCTAATCAACTCTTGAATCTTCAAAGGTATATAATAATCAGGCTCTGCTCTTATCTTGTCTTGTCAACAAACAACCGTATAATGATTGGATCAGTCAACATCGCACATTTTCCATTCCGAGAAGTACAATAATGCGTTTCGTTAAACTTCTTTATCTCCCATCTTTTCTTACCTTTGTTAACAGAGCAATACACACGCCACTGACAATCGTTTCCTGATAGACATTGATACCCAAGCTTCATTTGATCATATCTATATTGTTTGATGTTATATCCAGTACATGAACCTAAGCTGAGCACCACCGCGAATGTATTCCTCCAACATCTGAGGATGATATTCCAATATCTACTGTTTTTTTCTCCCAAAGATCAGTGATTGTTAAAATCAATGAAGAGCAGATAAATAAAACCAGAGAAAAATAAGATGTGTAGAAGAAGGATTTATGTGTTACCTCTCGGTAAATTAATTCTCTGACATCATCTTTTGTTAACTTCTTTCTCTCAAAATCAAATTCAAGTTTTGAAATTGGCTGCGTTGATGGTTCACGCTCCGAATTTGACATACCACTAAAGTACGGATCAGCTAGTGCCTGTAAAAATGGCAATCAGAAGAATGAACATAAGAGTTTCAGTTTGTGCAAGAAAATGGAGAATACAGTAAAATTGACGTCTCGCTTACATCTTCAGCAGATGCACGATCTTTTGGATCAAAGGCAAGCAGGCGTTCAAGAAGGCGGAGAGCCAAAAGATCAGTTTTACGGAACTTATGAGAGAAAGGAACTTGCTGTTTTTTCCTCATGTTGCTTAGATACCTCCTCGCCTTTTCATTTCTAATCTGTCAAATTTCAAGATTGCAAACTTATATTATAGGAAATAACTCCCTCTCAAATGATGGAATGTAACACATTAATCTGCTACAAGAGATTTTTTTGTTCAACTCATTCAGTGACTGACCTTGCTATCGACTCAGGCGGTGGAGTGCCAAGAAAATCAGTCATAAGATCTAATTGGTGCACCACGTTTTTCCCCGGAAACAAAGGCTTACCCAAAAGCATTTCCGCAAAAATGCAACCAACACTCCAGATATCAATCGCAGGTGTATACTGGAATATGTAAAACAAAAAGTTGACTTAGCATGAGACGGTACGTCTTATCGAAACATAGAACCACACAACAATACTTTACAAAACCGAAATCGAGAAGCCTTTTCTTGTGATACAGAGAGGTAACAATAGCAGTTGGGTTCAGTGAAATGAAATCTTACTTTGGAGAAAAACGATCCACATAGTTCAGGGGCACGATACCACCGAGTAGCTACATAATCCTACAAAATACATAAGAAGAGTGACTTCACAAACAATGAAAGAGTTAATCTTATTCACTGTCACTGTAAGCACAAACGTTGTGACGAATCGGAGCCTCGTCCTAGAACTGTGTTACAGCAGCCTCAATCTCCAATTGGTACGTGTCCATTCGCTCTTCCTCAAAATCATTTGCTTGACCAATTGCAGGAGACAGTGGAGGAGTTTCGCCTGTATCATCCTCACCATCCATCTGTTTATCGCAAAAGTCATATTATCAGACGAAATAATATAAATCACTTGGAACAATCCCAGATTTGGGTTCAAAATCGCAAAACCGAACTGCAGAAAAAATTGGGATTTCGTTTTCGTGATGCATACCTGATTATATCCTTCGATTTACTCCACCAATTGCGAAATTCGCCGTGATTATGTTTTCCTGGGGATTTATTTAGGGTTTGTAGGTTTGAATTTGGAGATTTTTGGTTTTCTCTCTAGGGAGAAGAAGACGTGTTAAAATTTGGTTTTGAGTTTGGCCTAACATAAATTGTTTGGCTAATATATAATCAGGTAATAATATAATAGGTAAGATAACATAATGATAATAATAATAATATAATAGGTAAGATAACATAACTAATAGCTAATTAATAGTATATAGATTTATTTATCAACAGCCTCTTTGTAAATAGCCTCAGCTAATCAAAAACACTAAACTTTCGTCCCCGTTCTTACAAATCGCAAGATGGCTCGTACCAAGCAAACCTCCAGGAAATCCACCCGAGGAAAAGCCCCCAGGAAGCTCGGGACAAAGGCGGCGAGGAAATCCGCTCCGGCCACCGGAGGAAAGAAGCCACACAGGTTCCGTCCAGGAACTGTAGCTTTAAGAGAAATCAGAAAGTACCAGAAAAACACTGAGCTTTTGATCCGCAAGCTTCCGTTCCAGAGACTTGTGAGATTTCAAGACAGATCTGAGGTTCCAGAGCAGCTTCGCGGCTCTCCAAGAAGATCTTGTTAGTCTGTTTGAAGACACTAACCTTTCCCCCATTCACGCCAAGAGGGTTACGATCATGCCTAAAGATATTCATCTTGGGAGGAGAATCAGAAGTGAGAGAACTTAAAAGACAAAAAGAAGGAGAACCAAACGTATTGCATTACCCAAACGAACATGGCCTATCTACTTTGTTTCAAGATTCGGTTGTGTTTCTTGTAGTTTTGAGAATTAGTTTTCGTAGAATGATTCATTGTATTTTTTCAGACACATGTGTTGTGCTCTTATGGTTGTATATGACCAATCAAATTTGAAAGAACTGTGATAGACTCAATGTATTAGATTGAAAGCTGTGGATACAGAGAGATCTATGTAGCTTTTCAGCAAAGTATCTCATTGGATTTAGACACCAAATAGTTACAAAGAAAAGACCAAACTACTACATATTCTTGTTTTTTCATGGAACTGAAACTCATTCGTGGCTTGTCCGGAAAGGCTTGTATGTCTTGACACTACTTATCAGTCCTGCGATGGAACCAGCAGCAGCTAAGAGCGAGACGACCAAGCAAACCCAGCACAACATTTTCAGCCCAATCCATCGAGGAGAGTACTTCTTAATCTTAGTCTGTGCAATATGCATCTCAACGGGGAAATAAACCGTTAAAGGCCAGAACGAAGCTGCTCCTATAAGACCCAATATGGCGTTGAAGAAAGGGAATATCATAGCAACCACAGTGGTTACAACCACATATGCTGTCCTCCACACTAATCTGAAGAGGCTGATGTTGAATTTTCCAAGGAAAGGTATGTTTACTGAATATTCAGAAGTGATGAACTTGTTGTCAGGCCACTTTCTATTGCATCTCTTCTCAACAAACTGGAAAATCGGCTGTGCAAACACCTGCAAAAAGTATGGTTTCATTAGCTAAACAGAGAGAAGGTGCAAAAGACAATCGTGTTTCTCTTTTTTATTTGGTTTTTGGGTTTTACCTGATAGGCACCGATAAGGTGGACAGCGATGCAAGCGTTTGCAAAGTCAATGAGCCAAAAGGGCTCGTAAAACCCAAAATCTGTGAGGAAATCTCCAGGTGCTTGGTTTCCAGATGCAGCGTAGCCGAGACATCCACATAAGATGTAGAAGAAAGTGGTGGTTGATACTCCTACAAGGCTTGCTCTTTTCATAGATTTGTTCTCTGATGGGCTAGATTTCAATGTATCCTGCATAAAGTATCAAGCTTTCATCGGTTAGTCCACAATTTCATTACAGTTTCATCAAGTGTTGCTTCATGGGTCCTTAAACTTAATCCTTATTAAACCGTCACTCTATGGTACCAAGTACTGTAACACTCATTAAAAGGTGAAAACTATGATCATTACGTGACAAAAGAATAACAAGTTGTAATGTCAACTCAATAAGCTAACTCTACTGATAATTATTATATCATTTGCTTTGCTGTGGAAGAAGAGATTGAGACTATCTTTGAATGGGACTTCCTTGTCATTAATAAGCACATGTAATACCTTTAAGCTAAAAGACAGATTCTCTTCTTTTTGACTCTTTTGTATAAAGCAAACAAAAAAAGTGGTCCACAGGGAATCGATTGTCATTGTCAATAATCTCTAACCACAATTCTATCAAGAGGCTCATATTCAAAGCTAACAAGATTCACTAGAAAATTGACTGATAACTTGCCTGAATCTCGATGAGAACCGTGGCGTAAGCATACGCAAACGCTATGTCCCCAACCGCTTGAAACGATCTCCATATCTTCTGAGCCGCACTCACATCAACTCCTACCACTGTCCCCGTCATATTCGTCTTACCAACTTTCCCACCTTTATCATATCGTAACATATTAACCGTTAGTTTTGTTATATGGTGGACAAGTTGGTCTACATATTGCTACAACTATTGATATGGTTAGTAATTGCTAGGCCTGGGCAAAAAAAAAAAACTGAATCCGAATTACCGAACCTTCTAACCCAAACCAAAAAAGAGGAACTGAACCCAAATCCGAATAGATATAATATCTGAATGGGTTCTAGATTTCTATACCTGAAAAACCAAAATTGAAAACCAAATGGGTACCAAAATATAACTATATACCTAAAATATTAATTATATTTAGATTTGATATAATCTATTTATCTATAAATATAATTATAAATCCGAATATACAAATTACTTTTAGACCAAAATAACTAAAATACCAAAATAAGTACGATATACAAAGTTTTAGTTATATTTGTTAAATATAATTAAATTCATTAAAAAATTTAACAATTTTCATTTTATTTCTATAAAGTTCCGGGTACTTGAACCCAAATGAAACCGAAATTCTAAAATATTCGAACGAATTTTATATCTCTAAACCTGAAAACCCAAAAATCCAAGGCCTAGTAATTGCAATTTTTCTACTATTATCTTAAAAGAATTGTGTATGTACCTGCGACGGTGGCGATGGCTAGACCAATCCCAATAGTTGCGTAAGTAAAAGACATGACAGCAGCCATAAGCGAGAGGAAAGAGAGCTTGTGAAAATTCGGGATCTGGCTAAGAATGATCTGAATAATCCCGAAAACCGCCATATATGGATAGTTCGACAATGTACAATCTGCATGGTGCCCTTTCTCGTGGAAACAGTTCGCTTTCCCGACCGCTCTGTTCAAACAACAGACCGAACACATCAGTATTACAAGAACACTTAAACTGTACATTTAGTAACGGTTATAAAAGTAATATTGTTTACACATAGTTGACTTACACGAGACTTATTGAAGCAGTGATGGTGTAGCCAACAGTGATTCCTATCAAGTTCCCATACTGTGCCACTCCACAAAGCTGCACTTTTCTACCACCTGTCAATTTACAATAATTGAAAAATATTATTTTGGAGTCTATTATTATTTATTACTTGTGTTTTTAAGCTATTAATTAAATCTTCTGTTTCATAAAGCAAACACAAAACACTCTACGGAACTATATATAATACTCTATCAACATCTAAGACCAACAATACTCCTAATACTACCAAAACCGTTTGCCTCATATGTCAAAATATTACTTTAATTTCTGTTTTCCTCGGGTTATACAATTTTGGATCATTATAAACAGTACAAAACTTTTATTGATATATTAACAAGCTGTTGAAGATATTATTGAAGACAAAGTTTCAGCCTAATTAATTATGTCAACAACCATAGTGTATAATTGGAAGTTTAAGGACGGTCACCACACTTTTACATTCAAGTCAATGTTTTACTTAAACTAAATTTGTAGAATTTCAAATTCACAGTTTTTCTTTCGTTCTTGTAAGACCAAAATGGCAGGGATCTAAAGGTAAAATCTAGAAAATCCTACATCTACAATATTCCTAACCACAAACCAATCGGATAAACAAACTCTCGAATTTGTATTAAGCAAGACGACATACTTCTATATGGTTTTAAGATATCATCCTTGTGAAAATGAACTAACCAGTCTAGTTAATTATTTCAAATACCATAATTAATTAATTACCAAAGTCAAATTTTAAATACTCAAAAAGAACTAGAGCAAATTGTAGGAATTACAATCCACAGTCTTTCTTTCTAATAAATCAAATTGGCAGGGATTTGAAGAAACACTAGAAAAAGTAAAAATTCATTTACTACATCTACAATTCTAAGCACAACCAATCGGGTGCACATACTTTCAGATTGTTTTATGAGAAATTCATAACAATACCAGTTCTGTTGTATCTCAAATAGATGAAAACCATTATTGCCGCTTTAAATCCCCACAAATAAAGTTATCTAATTAAATGAAACAGAATTTTAACTTCATTTTTATTTTCTTCAAAAAAAGAAAACCGTTTCTTTCACAAAATTAAAAATTTGGTAAAGAAACCTTTTTGAAAAAGAAAATATTAAAGTTGGTGTAAAAAGTGCAGAATTTTTCCAATCTCCTTTACAAGAAAAAAAGTCCAAAAAAAAAAACATACCGAGGTAAGAACGAACAACGTCCATGTAAGTGTAGTTTCGTTTTCCGGTGACGGGATCCGGCGCACGGTAGCAATCAGCGAGCATCGTAGAAGTGAAGTAAGTGATAAAAGAGAAAATGATCAGAATCAAAGTCCCTGCGATCCAACCAAGCTGAGCTATAGCCCATGCCAACGACAAAACTCCGGAGCCTATCACCGCCGTGATAATATGCGCACTCGCCGTAAGCCATGTCCCCGTCCTCTTCTCTCGTCCATCGTCATCAACGTTCTTTGTGGGATCGGTCACGGCGTAGACGTCGCCGGATTCCGCCGCGGACTGATCATGTTCGGTGTTGAAACTCTTCATAGTGTGAGGCAGAGAGAGAGAGAGAGAGAGAGAGGAAGGAAAGAGAGAAAGAAGATAAGTAAATGTGCAAGTCAGAGAGAGTAAATGAAGAAGTCTAATTATAGTCAACAGATTTGTGTCTACATAATATCATTTATATAGACATGCTTGTATATGTATGTATATATAATATAATGTAGTTTGGAGGCTTTGGAGCATATATGCCAACAAGACGTATACGTAAATACGTGTTCAATTTCAACTTTCATTTTCTTATAAATGTTTTTATTGTTTTCTTTTTTATTACGGCTTGGGATGTGTGATTGCTCTGGACAAGACTTATAGGGGGAGGATTTTTTTATGTTCTGATTCTTTAATAACCATTCAATTGTTTTTAAAAAATATTAATATAGTGAATTTATAGAAAACAAAATTGTATGATTTTTTTCTATTTGATAATAATGAAATACTATATATATACTACAAATAAAAAAGAACTTTTAGTACCTAATGTACATAAAATATTTATCTTTTTGGGCAAAATACATAAAATCTTTATATTTGCATTTTCCTTAGAAAAACTCCAGATTCACACTTTCAAGAACTTGTAAACTAATTTATATTGTTTAAAATCATTTATTTTTACTCCCAAAATTTCATAAAACATATTCTCTAAATTTTAAAGATGTTTAATGTTAAACCAGATAACAATTTAAACATTCCATAGTTTTGTACTAGAACATCATACATATATTAATTTTGAACCAACAATGGCTACTTTAAAAATTTTGAAAATTTATTTCTAAAGATGTTCAATTTTCTTATTGTAAGAACTGGGAAAGTAGATTTACTTTTATGTTTGAAAACTTAAAATATTACTTATTGTTGTAGAAACCGTATTAAAAACAATGCGTATCATGAAGCCATGGGACTCGTTGATTTTTTACCATATAGAATTCTAATTGTAATTTCTTTTGGTCTTCAAAATTGGTTTTGACTGTTCTACCAAAATGAAATAAAGAAAACAAAAAGTTTGAACTTGATGAAGGGTAAACGTTAGAAGTTAAAATAATATTTTCTACTACACGGTTGCCTTATAAAGTTTTGATCACTACTAATCAGCTCTTCGCTACAAATAGTTGGTAACTGGGAAAGGTTTCTCGTGCTCAATCAGGTCAAATAATACAAATGCACTTTGACAAAAGCAAATGCCAGACCGTTACATAGATCCATCGTCCTTTTGCTTTTATTTTTTAAATTTATTTTCAGGTGCTTCTTTAGAAAAACATGGAGACTTATTTGCTTCATAATGAGAAAAGAATAAAACGAGAGTTTAGTTTTTTTTTGTAGCTTTTATCTTTACTTATAACCAAACAACTTTTCTAAACGAATTATTTATCTAAATATCGCGGGACTGAAGACTTATTCATAGAGAAACACTATACTAAAATTCTTATAAAGAAGACAATTATAAGTAAGCGAATTGAAGTCCAAAAGGTATAATATACTCCCAAGAGACTTCTCATTTTTCATATACCTCTAACACCTTTGAAGAGACAAGCTGTTCCAATTCTTCAACGAATGAACAAAATATCTTTGAAACCGTATATCAGTTGCCTATTCTTATTTTTATAATGATGAGAAAGACTTAATATGTGAAAGTTTGACTTCCCTGTCTCCTGTTACGTATTAGGTGTACTTACATAATCACATGGTTTATCATTTAATCCATAATTCTAGAAAGATTCAAGACTTAATTAAAACTTAAATAAAAAATAATGGCATTATTGAATCTTTAAACAAATGGCATAGGGAGACAGGTCCTTTCAGTAACGTCTCAGAATCTGGGGTTATTTGCCTAAAAAATAAAAACTTGTGGTGGTGAATCTTCAGTTAAGCAGTGAACCAATAGTTGTACACCAAGTGCCATAAGGTCCATGCAAGATAATTAACCCCAAGTAATCCTAAATAAGTAATTCTAATTATGATATTTAGGCTGGATAGCATATATAAAGAAAATTATTTGCAAAACTAACGCTCCAGAAGAATGATTATATGTGATGTCACCAAAATCCCTTGTATTTTAAATTCCCTTAATTTGAGATTTTTTTGAAATTTGTTTTCACCGAAATAGTTAATTATGTGCTCATTATTTGTGTAGAATGATGGAGTCATGGAGAGAACTAACGATAAAAGTAGAGCCAATTTCGAAGTCGATGTAAGAATACAAGAATTAATTTGTACATTATAGTTTTAAGTTTAGGGATTGTATTTAAGCATTTAGAATTGTTTGTGTTAAAATGACAAATGTATCATGTTCTTAATTATGAATTTTAAAAAACTTCTTTAAAATCTCGTGTTATTGATTATAATATTTATAAATAGCTTTTAACAATTAAAAGTTAGTGACTCAAGCTAAGTTAGTGACTCAAGCTAAGTTAGTGACTCATGTTATTGAATTGTTTCATTTGGAAAAATACATTTAAATGTATATTATCACTGTAGTCTTTTTTAATTATCACAGTGATAATTATCACTGTAGTCTGCAGATATATATTTTCACGTCTATTACAGCATTTTCAGAAACTTTTGATCTAATTTTATAATAAACGATGACCAACTAATCATATTTAACTATATGTAACACATGCGATTATGATTTTCGCAAACAACTCTATGACAACTCTACCTACAACACACATATTCACAACGAACTGTTTTACGTGCATCACATTCACATCTGTGATAGACAAGTCTGTGCAACACTCGAGATCAAGACAAATGACTCTTCCTGAAGCACAGTGGAACTTCTAATAAGCATTACATCCATTAATCTGCAGACGTTACATGTTTTATTTGTTGTGTTTGAGAAACTGATTTTATGGTGTTTTAGAATAATTTGTTACTCAAAATAGGTTGAAAGGCACAAAACTCGTCTCGATGTCATAGGAGACAAACAGGTTGAAGGAGAGGATTACAATAGAATCTTTGCTCCTATTATCAAAATGATAACAATTCATACTTTACTTTGTCTGCGGCTGCAAATCAATGAAATGTGTATCAAACGGATGTTAATATGGAGGTTTACATAAAGGTTCCTCTCGGTTTTCGTCACTCTCATCGTAATAAGATGTGTCACCTTAGAAATTTTTTATATGGATTCAAGTAAGCTTTGGATTGTTTGTTCAAGATGACAAGAAGTTGTCGGGTTCATTACTTCAGTTTGGTTTTGTTCGGTCCTATGATTATTCTATTTTCTCCTTTTTAGTACAATGGGTAGAGGATTAAACTTCAACTAGATTCTAACTCGGGCTCAGCGCATAATTTTATATCATAAATTTTATATGTTAAATATATAGCTAAAGAGAATTTAAGTGTTATAATTTAATTATAGTATAATAATTAATAAGTGTAGAGTGAGATTTTGAACATCATTTTGGATAAAAGTTATATTTTCTTAGATTATAAAATTTAGAAAAGTATATATAATAAAATGGGATAAAATGTATTTATAAATGAAAACCCAGACCCGCAAAACCGAACGGAACCCAAACCAAAAAAGTAGAACCGAACCCGAACCGATATTCATAAAATATTTGAACGGGTCCAAAATTTCTATATCCAAAAATCCGAAACCGAACCCGACCTGAACCGAGAAATGAACGGGTAGCCGAAATAACAGAAATACAATGATATACCGAAAATATTACTTATATTTAGACTTGATATAACTTATTTATCTTAAATTATAATTATAAATCCAAATATATGAATTACTTTTAAACCAAAATAACTAAAATATCAAAATAAATAGAATACATGAAACTTTTAGCTATATTTGTCAAATTTAATTAATTTTATTTTATTTTTATAAATTTTCGTGTACCCGAACCTAACCCGAAAAGAATCGGACCAAACCCGAAACCGAATCAAAATTCTAAAATATATGAACGGGTCCTATAACTCCAAACCTGAAAACCCGGAACCGAACAGAACCCGTACGCCCAAGCCTAATTTATAGTATTTAAAATTTATTAAATTAAGATATATCAGTCTAACTTTTTAAAAATATCAATTTCATCAAAGTAAATTCTTCATTTGTAAATTAAAATTAATTACTATGAATTCAAATATTAATTTTATAATTTTTGACATCTTAAAATATTAAAATATGTTGAAAAGTAATTAGTTTATGCTTAATTAAATTTGATTTTATGATTTATAAAAACAAAATAAAAATAAAAATATTTTATATCTAGGTTTATTATTAGTTTAAAACGAATTTGGTGACAAAAAAAAATTTTAAACCAATTTTGTTTGAAAAAAAATATTTGGTTAAATTTTATAATTTTATGACCTATTTTATTAATTTAGTATTAGTATTAAATGTATGTTTAAATGCATGGTTGAAAATCTACGTGGCATAGTTTTTTCTTCAACATTTTATTAGATTATATTATGTTATATGAAATTTTTAGATATTTTGGATATTCTTTAAAGTGTGTTTAAATGTATTTACCAAAAAAGATATTGTTTTGATTTAGTTTTGATTAAAAAAGATATCCTGTGATTTTGTTTTGTTTAATTTTAATTATAATTGATAGATATAGTTTGACAAAAATAACCTTAATAAAAAAATTTAAAACCATTAGAATACAATGACATTTTTCGTAAATCACACGTAAGGGTAAATTTTTTCTCCAAAATATAACCTGAATTAATAGTATAGATTAATAATCTACTAGATTAAGACCCGCGTGATACGCATGTGTAAAAAGATATTTGAAATCTAAAATTGATAACCCGCATAACATATTTATTTTAGATTTTAGATTAAAATTTGCTTTAAATTATTTTAAACTATATTTTGTAACTCGCATTTGAGAAATTCGAGAAACATGTAGAAATCATTTTCCTAAATAAATTAAATATTATATTACTTCTTGACCCAAAAATATTATATTATTTAGCAAATATTTAAATGAATTCAATATTGAAAATTTTCAAATTTGTAAACCTTAAAAATGAAAACAGTTTTATGTTGAAACTTAAATTTCTTCCTATATAATCATATACAATAATATTGTTATTATTATTAATTATTTTCAACTGGAATTCCTTGAAATTTCCCACAGTTTATAAAAACACAGATTATCATTTTTCTAATTTATAAAATATATTTTTTTCTTTATAAAAAATATTTTTTTCTCTCTTTGTCCATAAAAACATGAATATAATGTTTCTTTTATTTAATTAGAAAAATAAAATTATTACATGTCAAAATTTGATTGACTCACTCAACATATTTTATGATCTGGTAAATTATGAAAAGGTTAAGTTCTTTATATAGACATCATAAATATTTGCAAGATTTTTAAAAAATAATAATCTTTTTTCTTGATTTTTCTTTTTTGTTGATGATATTTCCTATTTTTTGATGAAAGACATAAAATCTTTTTTAAAAAAAACAATATTGATAAGCATACATTCTTATTTATCATTTAAACTAACTGAACAGTGAATATTTTTGTATAGTTTCCTTTTCAATTTAGATATTTCATTATGTCTATTTACTTTTGTTTTCTTTTAAATTAATCGTACAGTGAATAGTTTTTTATGTTTTTCTTTTTTCTTCAAAATTGAATTTTTTTTCTATAATTCCATTTTTTCTTTAGATTTTGTTTCCTGAAATATGATATTAATATTTTTCTCATTTTGACACATGTTAAAATAACTCAACTATTACATAATTGTTTTCCTTTTCTGATTATTTTTATTTAAGAAAAACTAATTATTAGACATTTATATAAGTAATAATTAGTAATTATTTGCAACCGGTAATTTTTGAAATTCGACTACAGTTTATAAAAACTGATTAGAATTTTCCTAATTTATTAAAAAAAAAATTCTTTCTTTATTGACAAACTGATTATATTTTTTTCTTTTATTTAATTAGAATACGAAAATTATTACATGTCAAAATTTGATTGACTCACTCAAAATATTTTATGATCTTGTAAATTATGAAGAAGCTAAGTTCTTTATATAGGCATCATAAATATTTGCAAGCTTTTGAAAATGTAATATTTTTTCTTAATTTTTCCTTTTTATTGATTATTTTTTTTAAAGGCTTAAAAAATTATTTTTAATAAAAGATTAATATGTCTATTTCTTTAGTTATCTTTAAAATTAACCAATAATGAATGTTTGGTATAGTTTCATTTTAAATTTAGAGATTTAATTATGCTATTTCCTTTAGTTTTTTTAAAATTAATCGCACAATTAATATTTTTTCTATGTTTTCCTTTTTGTTTAAGACTTGAAATTCTTTTTTTCTATAATTTTCTTTTTGATTCAGAATTTTTTTCCTGAAATATAGTATTAATCTTTTTCTCTATTTAACACATGTCAAAATTTTAAAATAAGAAAATACCATGGCATAATATTGTTAATTACTAACTTTTAAAACTATACTTTATATAATAAGATTTTTATGATTTACTTATTTGTGACAATGATGTGTATATGCTTAATAAGTTTAAGGATTTGGACACATTGAAATATTTTCTTGGCCACATAAGAGTATGCAGAGGTCTGGAAAATATTTTTTATCCCTGCGCATATGCATTGGATTGTAACTTATAGGTCTGGACATTTTTAACTGAAATCCGAACCCAAACTCGAATCCGATTCAAAATACCCGAATCCGATCCAAACCGAATTTTTAAAAATTACCAAATGGGACTTAGAACTAGGTATTTTGGGTTGTGGGTAATACCCGAACCGAACCGAACCCGAACGAGTATCCCGAAAAATCCGACAATAACTATTTTTACATAGTTTTGTATAATTTTATTACTTTCAAATATTTTGAAAATTCAGTTTTATGACTTATTTTTATTGTTATGTTTAAGATGGATGAGTTCGGACATATTTTTATAATATTTTAGAAGATTTTATTAGTTTTATTGTTTAATTTTATGTGTTTTTAGTTAAAACATGTTATTTTAAAAATGGGCATCCGGACCCGAAGTGGTATTATCCGAATCCGAATTGAGTTTATATATAAAATGGGTCATGTATGGTATTACAAAATAGATCTGAACCAGAAAAATTACTAACCATACCCGACCCGAAAATTTCTTAAACCCGAATGGGTTCTACAAGGCTAAATCCAAAAACCCGAAAATCCGAAAAACCCGATCCGAACCCGAACGCCCAGGACTAGTAACTTATATAGGAAATATCGGTTCGAAACTTACAGTTACTCATTTTACGCAATTAAAAATAAAGCTTGATATTTTTCTATCGTAATAAAAAAAAAAATTACAACTAAATCAAATTATATTTATATAAATATTTTAGCTTCTAAAAGTTAATAAAAATCAGCTTCTTATCTAATTCTATAATATGAAATCACTTCCACATGAAATAAAACAAATCTCTAAAAAACTGAAGTAAAAAAATATGTTTCCCTTTTCTCAATTTCAATGATTTTTTACTGGCGCCCCAATTTAATATGCAATAGTTGTTAATCCAAGATATCTTCGTGATCAAATTCAAGATCAATTTCCATCAGTGAACATGCGCGACGTCACCACATTCACATGGACCCTTCAAGTCTCGCTCCTTCTTGACGGACACGATCGTCGTCGTTAATACACTAATGCACACACATCTTCTCCATCACCCATCGTTTGGAAGCCAGCATCAGTTCTTGCATACACTACATGGACTCGTGAGGACCAGCTGAATTTTATGAAAATTCTCCGTTTAAACGCTGCTCCTCTTCAGCCTTGAAGCCTGGAACATTTTTTCTTCCACTCATGGAAAATATTCTGGTGGCCATATAAACAAATCAAAGAACTACAAAAGAAACGCAAAAAAAGGTCAGAAAAATGTTACACGTCGTGAGAATCTTCATAAGACAACTTAAGTTAAGTCTTTGAAATTGATTGATCTCTAGTCATCTTTTTTGTCACTTTTAGGTTTGAAGGTTGTTAACTTTTTTTCTACTGAGATCAAAGCCACGCAACATTTTTTGGATTCTTAAATGAGGTTATTATTATGATTTGCAACATTGACTACGAAAATAATTTTATTTGTCTTTTTTTTTTTGCACTCAACTGTAATAACTTTTGTCCCTTTATCTTGTATTCTTTGCATACTCACAAGTTGTGATGATTTATTTATTTATTTTCTTTTTGAAACGTGGTTAGTGTTTATTTGGGAGACATAGGATGATAAGACCATTCATTATTTCTGGACCGAAGACACAATTCGAGAAGATATAGGTGTGCGATATCAATCTCACGTCAGAATATATTTACCAGAAAGAGATTTGGCGATATCAGTAAAGCAATATATAAAGTTATTTTGGCAATGCAATACATGGTAAAGTAATTGACCAAACGAATTTTCTTCTTACTTTATCTTTAGTGCAATGTCTATTTCACTAGCTCTTATAATATACGTGGAAGGTTCATATTATTTACAAACTTTAAGATATGATATAGTTTATCAATTTCAAAGACACGTGAAAGATTTTTTGGCCAATAAGGTCGACCCCACAAAAACATTTTTCCGAATTATCAACTTACAATGATTTCGAGTGGGGAAAAAGAACTTTGAATTTTGCATGTAAATTTTCTTGAGAAAACCAAGTTTTCAACCAGATGAAAATAAAGAACTTTGAATTTTGCATGTAAAGTGATAGCTCGAAGGTAAAAGTTGGCTTGGGGTAAAGCGTAAATTTTATTGTTTAACCAGACGAAAATATAACCATGTCTAAGATCTTTTATTAGTAAATTGGATGCTGGATTAATTATCGATATTGTTTCTTCGAAAGATTAGTTAGGCTTCTGCCAAACATTTCTGATTATCCACACAAGAAAGACCAAAATTTTATTTTTGCAAAAAAAAGTAAGCTTCGATTTTTTGAATTCGTAACTGATAAAAGATATAACTACAAACGTATTTCTCTATATTTAAAGAGACAAGAAAACACTACAATAAATGTAGCAAAAGTGGGACTTGATTAAAATATTAAGAGCAAAAATGGACGGTATTCGTTACGAAACTTTAGTGCCGACTTCTTGGAAAGTAAAAGAAAAAGTAAAGTAACAGCGCCATAAAACAATGAAAAAAACCTTACAAATTAGATTACAAATAGCATCACCCAAGTAGTTCATGGATTCCCATTTCAAGTCATATCACCAGATTTCTAAACGCTCAGTCAGAGACTCTATCGACAGGAGTAGTTCAAACACGACTCAAATGATACTTTAGTTCGTTGACTTTGAAAAAGAAATCAAGTCTTTGAAACTGATTGATTCAATGTTCATTATATTTATTTATATATAAAAAATTGATTTATATCAAGTTAATTTCTGAATACTTAAGAAAAATAATAAGAACCCAAATAATAATGTAAGTAATGCAATCTAAAAATATGAAAATGTTATAAACCATATATCTTAATTTAGATTTTCATTTTTTCATTTTTGATATATATAGTAGTATAAATTCAAAAATAAGTTTTTTTCAATCTAATTTAAATTTATAGTAAGAAAAGTGTAAAAGAGAGTTGTCAAAAAGCTTTTTTTTGTAGCTATATATATAAATAATATATAGTAAAAGAGACTACTATATATATATATATATATATTCTAATGAGATTTAGTTAAATGAATTGTTTTGTGTCAAATACTCTACTTAACTTTTCAAATTATAATTTGATACTTCTTGATATGTAAAATTATGTTAGATCAGATATATAAATATTAATATATTTTATATTTTATGGCTGATTCAAATTTTTGTAAAATATTAATTTCATTTTATTTGCACAAGCTTTAAATATATAAAAAATTTAAACCAATTTGTGCATTTAAAGATATTGTTTCTGTATTTGTACTTTTAGTAGTCGGTAGGTGACAATGGCCTTTGACTACATATTATCGCATATTATGACCCGATAAACATTTCTTTATAAAGTTTTAATTTAACCTAATGCGATCTAAATAAGACATGAGACCTATAAATATTTATCTTTACCCTTTTGTTAGACACAGGACATCATCAAAACACACATCCACCACCATACATGATTTTATAGAATCAATCATAGACAGTTGCTCTAAGGAGCAAGATCATAAATTCCAGCAAAAAGCAAAGCATATGAGCCTTTGAATAAAGCATGATAGAAATTCAGGAAATACCTTAGGATTGCCCCTCATGCGTATTACAATGAACACACCCTGAACATTTTTTTTCTAATGGAATTGACTAGCATGTAAAAATTTCCTTGAATGTAGCTAATAATGAAGATCTCATGACAATCTAAGGAGATGGCATACACTCTTGTACTCAAACCAGAACAGGTACAACCTAATAACCGATATATAATCTAATATACAATCCCAACAAATTTTCTCAACAATAATAAGCTAATTAGAGCAGTTCATTAATCATCATTAAGTTGTGGTAAAGATTATCAATCATATTCAATTTTTTTTGGGTCATATTGGCTGCAGTAACCACAACATATATGACATCATAACCAATCAGCTGGGCACAGTCCATTTTTGTGTGTCCAAACTTCCATAATAGTACATGTGATATCTTTCTCTCATTGATGAAACACATTAGGGAAAAAAAAACTCCCAATACTAACCGCAGAACCAACTGCTTTGGTAGGAATATTTATACTTTTTTTCTATGGACTGTTGTCATTCTCCATGGATAATATGTTGGTACACTTAAGAGAGTTTAGAAAATGTTTCAATATTTGTGATAGTTGAACACACCGTTCCAAATATTATAGTGTCTAGTCTATTCAAAAACATATGTTTTCTCATCATTGTTGTGCAAGTTCTCAACTCAACTACATGATTAAATTTGGGGAAAAGTGTCTATTTCAACATCAACTATTGCCGTCTTTTTTCATACCTAAATAATCATGCAATGCGTAATTCAACTCAAACCGTGATAAATTTTAAATTTCCTATCTCAACTTATTATTTCGGGTCAAAATCTACCTTGACTAGCTCTCTGTTAGTCAAATGTTAAACATTATCAGATTTGTGATGAGAAAAGTGCTTTTTTAAATCCGAACTAGTTCTAACGTGCATTTTCATACACGCACACTTGAATAGTGCTTATTTAATTTCTGCCCAAACCTAAATAAAATTTAAATTTCGTACATAGCAAACCAATAATTAAAGAACCGGAACGCCGTGGCCGGTTCAACCAGTTGAACCAAGAACCCGTGGCCAGTCCGGTTTGGTTTTAATAAAAATCCAAATTTGTAATCAACCCAAAAACACCCTAAAATCAGATAAATGGTCAATTTAATTCTAATAAATTATTAAATTTAAATTATTTATTTTGGATATCTTACTAGTATTTTGGTATATATATACTTTTTTCTAACTCATCACAATTATAAAATCTTGTTGCCAATATATATAATTTTAATCTCTTTTTGTCAATATATATGTATATAAAATTTTAATATTGTAAATTCTGTGTCTATTATTGATGAGACCAAAAGTCTTTATATATAAGTTTACATAATGATAGAAAATGAAACATTCCATAAACCTATTCCTTGTCCAACAAGGAATGATTAAGACTAAACCTAAGGACCGATTATGATATAACCTCTACTGGGCCGATTTCGTGAGTCCATAACCAAACGGTTTTTAACACTCCCCCTTGGACGAAACAACCGAGCCTGATGCTATCAAGGATCTTTGCAATACGCTTGGGTATGTTGCCTCATTAAAACATTTCTAAGGAAAACCAAGCGGGACAAAACCATAGCGAGAAAAAAGAGTACAACACGTATTACTCCCCCTGTTTTAGACATCACTAAAGTCCTTTAATCGGCGCATGCCGATTTGATACATCAGCTTTTTGAGCGTGGAGGTTGGGAGCGACTTCGTGAACAAGTCAGCTGAGTTGTCGCTTGAACGGACTTGAAGCACTTTAATTTCTCCAGCCTTCTTGAGATCGTGAGTGAAAAAGAATTTGGGCAGGATGTGCTTCGTCCGATCTCCCTTGATGTATCCATCCTTCAGTTGAGCTACGCATGCAGCATTGTCCTCATAGAGTACGGTTGGTTCTTCCTTCCCATCGGTCATCCCACAATCTCGCCTTATGTGCTGAGTCATCGATCTCAACCAAACACATTCACGGCTAGCTTCATGAATTGCCAAAATCTCTGCGTGATTGGACGACGTGGCCGTGAGCGTCTGCTTCATGGATCGCCATGAAATTGTTGTTCCTCCGTGAGTGAACACATATCCTGTCTGAGATCGACCATTGTGTGGATCCGATAGATAATCTGCATCAGCAAAACCAACTAAACCTTTATCGTTAAGGTTAATATAAAACATACCCATATCTTTCGTTCCTTTCAGGTAACGAAGTATGTGTTTAATCCCGTTCCAGTGCCTTTGGGTCGGACAAGAACTGAATCTTGATAGGAGGTTCACGGCAAAGCATATGTCTGGTCTAGTGTGACTATTCAAGTACAATAACGCTCCTATGGCACTGATATATGGCACTTCGGGACCAAGGACTTCTTCATCCTTTTTCTTTATACCGAATGGATCACTGTCTAATCCGAGGCTTCTCACCACCATTGGGCTGCTCAATGGGTGAGCCTGGTCCATGTTAAATCTCTTGAGTACCTTTTCTGTATATGCTATTTGATGCACAAGGATACCATCTTTGATGTACTCAAGCTGTATTCCCAAACAGAACTTAGTCTTTCCTAAGTCTATCATCTCAAATTCAGCCTTTAAGTATTCTACTGTTTGGGTGATTTCATCAGAGGTTCCGAGGATGTTCAGATCATCCACGTATACTGCTATAATCACAAATCCTTTGTTTGCAAACTTCTTTATAAAAATGCACGGACTAATGAGATCATTTTTATAGCCTTCTTTGACTAGGTACTCACTCAATCTATTGTACCACATACGCCCACTTTGTTTCAGTCCGTACAAGGATTTGTTCAGCCTAATGCAGTGTTCTTATCGAGAACTTTTCTTATCTTTGAGCTCAATACCCTCTGGTAATCGCATATAGATTTCATTATCCAGTGGACCATATAGATAGGCGGTTACAACATCCATTAACCGTAAATCCAATTTTTCTCTTATGACCAGACTTATCAGGAATCGGAAAGTCGTTGCATCCACCACAGGGGAGTATGTCTCCTTATAATCGATTACTGGTCTTTGTGAGAATCCTTGTGCAACAAGCCGTGTTTTGTGCCTAACGATTTCTCCTCGTTCATTTCTCTTTCTCACAAAGACCCATTTATGTCCAACTGGGATTATATCATGAGGTGTCCGAATTATGGGACCAAAAACCTCTCTCTTCTTTAAAGAGTTTAACTCCACGTTTATAGCATCTTTCCATTTAATCCAATCTGATCGTTGAGTGCACTCAGAGATTGACGTGGGTTCTAGATCCTCATTCATTACATCAAGTGCTACATTGCATGCAAATATATCATCAATGTCGACATCTTTTCTGTTCCATTGGATTCCGGACATAACAAAATTTATCGAGATCTCATTGTTATCGGGAACTTCAGGACCATGAGGCTCGGCGTCCCGAGCTTCATTTTCCGGTACCTTATGTTCATTTGTGTCCGGATCATCCACTATCTCCAATAGGTCTTCCACGTTTCACTCGTGGTTTAGACTCTGTAGCCACTTGCGGTCCATCTTGGACATCAATTTGTATTGGTGCATTCACGGCTGGTATATACGATTTAGTTACTCTCTGCGGGTCAGCAAAGGAATCTGGCAATTGGATAGCTAGCTTTTGCATATGAATTATCTTTTGGACTTCTTAATCACTTTCTTGAGTTCGAGGATCTTGCCAATTTAAGGATGTTTGATTCCATTCAATTTCTTTTACCAGCCGGTTTACTTCACCTAATGTTGGAAAAACGGATTCATCAAAATGACAATCCGCGTATCTGGTCTTGAATAAATTACCGGTGGTTGGCTCAAGATACTTTATGATTGTGGGTGACTCATATCCAACATATATTCCCATCCTCCTTTGAGGTCCCATCTTAGTCCTCTGTGGTGGTGCAAAAGGCACATAGACTGAGCATCCAAATGTCTTAAGATGGGAAATGTCTGGCTCTTGACCCGTTATTAATTGGGATGGAGAATATTTGTGGTCACTAGATGGCCTGATACGGATTAATTCAGCAGCGTGTAAGACCGCATGTCCCCAGGCTGAAACCGGAAGCTTTGACCTCATGAGTAATGGTCTAGCAATCAGCTGTATGCGTTTGATGAGAGATTCGGCCAAGCCGTTTTGTGTATGTACATGTGCCACTGAGTGTTCAAAACTTACCCTCATGGATATACAGTAATCATCAAATGCACGGGACGTAAACTCACCAGCATTATCCATGTGTATGGTCTTTAACGGAAAGTCCGGAAAGTGTGCCCTTAGGCGTATCATCTGCGCAAGGAGTCTTGCAAATGCCAAGTTCTGTGTTGACAATAAACATACATGTGACCATCTTGTAGATGCGTCAATGAGGACCATAAAATATCAGAACGTCCCACAAGGTGGGTGAATTGGTCCACATATGTCTCCTTGAATTCTTTCCAGGAAAATTATCGTTTCCTTAGTCACTTTCACTGGTGATGGCTTTACAATCAATTTTCCTTGTGAACATGAGACACAAGTGAGATTTTTAGGGATCACTCTCCTTTCTTTCAAGGCGTGTCCACTTGTATTTGATATTAATTTCCGCATTATACTTGACCCGGGATGTCCCAGCCGGTCATGCCATAAAGTGTACATGTCCGTAAAGGCTTTGTTTACGGTGGCATTGGCTTCTATCATACTGATTTTTATACAGTATAAGCCCATAGCTATAGCAGGTATAGTCTCAAGTACTTTTTTTTGGCCTTGGACGATTTTAACTATCTGAAGAAATTCTCTGTTTCCTCCGCCCATTGTTTCCACATGAAGACGATTCAGACGAATGTCTTTAAAACTCAATAAGTTACGATTTGAGCTAGGTGAAAACAATGCATCAGAGATTTCTAGATGCGTGCCTTTAGGCATTAAAATGTTGGCATGGCCGAAACCTTCTATAAGGTCGGCCGGTCCTGCTATAGTACTTATGTTTGTCTTTTTGAGTGTAAGATTTATGAAGTATCTTTTATCTTTTAAAATCGTGTGGCTTGACCCACTATCCACCACGAACTCGTCCGTACTTCATAAAACAAGAATTTATGTCTTAAAACCTTAAATTATTATTCATTAAAAACCAAAGAAATGAATCCAAAGACATAAAATCAAAGCAAAGCAAACATAAAAGCAACAAAACAAATAGAACTTAAAATTTCGGAATCTCTTATTTCTTAGCCAACTTTTAAACTGCCCTCACAGTCCGAGGCTTCATCCTCATCATTTGTTCCAGGAGTTTCCTTCTCATTGCATTTCTTTATCACTTCATCAAATCTACTGATAATTTTTTTGGTCCTCTGCCCTCTTCTGAGGTAATGATATAGGTCATTATAGTTGGTGAAACTTTTGACCTTAAGTGATAAGATCAAATCCCTTGGATTTAGTGTAGAGATGGTCTTTTGCAAATGATCCTCATCTGTTACCACTTCGCCACATAGCCTGAGGCCATGGACGATTTTCATGAGGACAGAGTTGTATGCATCCACGGATTCAAAATCCCGGAAACCGAGAGTCTCCCATCCTTCCATGGAGTTTCGCCACAGTACCATTGAATACTTTTCACCCAGCTTTGTCCAAAGATCAAAAGGGTTTTTAACATCTTGGTACTGATCTCTCAGTTCTTCAGTGAGATGGAAGCGCATAATTGTTATGGCTCTTTCCCTTTTGCTTTCCATTTCATAATTGCCATATGTGATTCATCTTCCGAGTCCCCTATTTTGCAGAGCATTTCTTGTGCTCATTACCCATTCTAGGAAATTGTCTCCAGAGAGACTTAAGAACGGGTAATCTGAGTCGTTGACTCCAGACATCTGAAAAATATGCATCAACATTCTCTTTGGGCTTTTCAATAAAATCCGGACCTTAGGAATATGGACGGTTATAGATCATCCGATTTTTAAGATTCAAACAAACAAGCAATTATGCAATTAAACACTTAACGATGAGTGGCCGATTTTTTATTATGGGTTTATGCAATTTGAATTTTTGATTTTTAACAATTTCTTTTATGCAAGATTAATCATAAACAATTAATAAAAGGATAATCATGCAAAAAGGAAAAAAGATATTCTAAAACTTTCCTTTTCTCTAAAAAGGAAGGGATTAGAATTTCCTATTTGGAATAGGATTAGGGTTTATGATTTCATTCATTTTTTTTTTCTTTCTATGGGTGCCGATTTTTTTTTTCTTTTCTTAGAGTTTTCGATTTCATGTTTTGGCTAAACAAACAAGAACATTCAATCTAGCAATCCTAACTCATGAACAAGCAAACCGATTTCAAGAGATGATTCAAATTCGGTTTCAACAATATGCAATCCAATTTTTTTTTTCAATGATCAACAAGCTTTATGATTTGTTTTTGTTTTTAACAAGCAAACAATCAATCCATGAAAACACAGCAAGCGATTTATGCAAGCAAGTTCATCAATCATAGAATTCGATTTTTAAGGTTTTTAGAATAACTCAAGTCCAATTCAATTTGGGTTTAAACAAAGATCAAACAAGGTTTAAACATAAAACTGATTTTAAGGTCTTGTCTTTAGCATAGATTCAAGTTCAGATATTGGTTCAACAAAAACAAACAAGTTTTGAGAGAATCAATTTTAGGGTTTTATTTTTCTTAGTCTAAATTTGGTTTTCTCTTGTTCTTAGATAAGGTTTTACCTTGAACACCTTTTGATTAATAACTTGTATGAACCGGGAGCTAAAGACCTCGGAAAACACTTGCAACCTCAAGCAAAGAAACCGGAACTCCTTGTTGGAGATGGCGGCTGGCGGCAGCAAGAGGCGGACGGCGGCGGAGGCGGTCGGACGGCGGCTAGGGCTAGGTCTCGGCAGCGGCTAGCTTAGGGTTTTAAAGATTCATGCTGATAAAGTGTTGTAAATTCTGTGTCTATTATTGATGAAACCAAAGGTCTTTATATATAAGTTTACATAAGGATATAAAAGGAAACATTCTATAAACCTATTCCTTGTCCAATAAGGAATGGTTAAGACTAAACCTAAGGACCAGTTATGATATAACCTCTACTGGGCCGGTTTCGTGAGTCCATAACCAAACGGTTTTTAACATTTAATGTCTTTTTGTCAATATATATATATATATATATATATATATATATATAATGCAGAGTCACACACACATATATATATATATATATATTGACAAAACTAGTCAACGACATAAATAGTATACATATATATGATATTATTCTAGTTTATGATTTTTCAATAAATTCAAAAGGTTTAAACTTCAAATAATGGTTGTTTGATTAAATTTATATTTATAGAATACGTTCAAGTTTGGAATGAATCGAAAAAATTATAATGAGCTAAAACACACACACATATATATATATATATATACCAAACGATTAATAAGATATCCAAAACAAATAATTTAAATTAAATAGTGATTTTTGGGTTAATTATAAATTTTTATTAAAACCTGCCGGTTTTTAAATCATTGGCTTGCTGGGTAGGAAATTTAAATTTTATTTAGGTTTAGGCAGAAATAAGCACTACTCAAGTGTACAGGTATGAAAAGACACGTTAGAACTAGTTCGGGGTCTAACAGAATACTTTTCCTGTCACAGATCTAATATTGTTTAACGTTTGACTAACGGAGAGTTAGTGAAAGTAGATTTTGGCCAGAAATAATAAGTTCGGGTAAGAAATTTAAAAATTATCACGGTATGAGTTGAATTACGCACTGCATGTTTGTATAGATTTGAAAAAGCACGACTGTCATAGTTGATGTTGAAATATGCACTTTTTCCATTAAATTGGTTTATAAACCACCAAATAATGTCACATCTCTGTTAGATTTTCTTAATATATCATTACGGAATGCAAAAATGGATATAGTTCACGGGTTTTAACGAGTTTTTAAAATGAATAAATTTTTTTTTGGAGTGTTATAATAATCAATATATCATATAGAATAAATAAATATAAATAAGGGCAAAATTATATACCCGCAGAGTTTTGGAATACTGAGAATGAAATTGGAAGCAAGAAAGAGAGAGAGATTAAACTTATACAATGTTTTATCAAATTGTGTATGGAGTATTTTACAACGAACGATTATGTTCGTATATATAGTGGTAAGGAGTGACTTTGGGCTCCACTTCCATTTTTTTACGTCTAACTTTTGCAGCTTCTTTTGATTTTTATTGCAGCTTTTGTTGACTTCTTTAACACTCCCCCTTGGAGACCAATGTCACAATAATATTCTGCCCAACGCCTTTGTTGCCTCGTTAAAAACCTTTATAGGAAAACCCAATGGGAAAAACCCAATGGATTTCTTCATGAGTTCCCATAATGTTTAGATCATCAACATATACTGCGATTATCACAAATCCAGATGTTGTTTTCTTGATAAAAACACATGGGCATATATGATCATTTACATATCCTTCTTTTGTTAAATGCTCACTGAGACGATTATACCACATACATCCAAATTGTTTTAACTCATATAATGATCTTTGCAATTTGATTGCACATAACTCTTTTGGTTTAGATTTTAATGCTTCTGGCATCTTAAATCCATCGGGAACTCTCATGTAGATATCAGTATCCAATGACCCATATAAATATGCTGTAACGACATCCATAAGTCGCATCTCTAGATTTTCATCAGCCGCTAAACTCATCAGGAATCTAAACATTATTGCATTCATAACGGGAGAATATGTTTCTTCATAATCTATTCCAGGTCTTTGAGAAAAACCTTGAGCCACAAGACGAGCTTTATATCTCATAATCTCATTTTTCTCATTTCTTTTTCGAACGAAAACCCATTTGTATCCAACTGGTCTCACATCTGCAGGTGTGAGCACAATAGATCCAATTACTTCTCGTTTATTAAGTGAATCTAGTTCAGCTTGTATTGCATCTTTCATTTTTTCCAGTCATGTCTCTTTTGACATTCATACACAAATTTTGGCTCTGGATCTTCATTTTCTTCATTTATTTCTTTTGATACGAGGTACGAGAAAACATCATCGAGATCTTCTATTTCTTTTCTTTTCCATATCTTTCTGTTATGGATGTAATTGATAGAAATCTCATGATTTTCTTCTGGCTCTTGATGTTCTACATCATCTTGAGTCTAGTGATTTACTTCCTTCAAGGTATTTTCTGCTACTTTGGGGTTTTCATGCATTTCCGCTTCCTTTTGTTTCTTAGGATTCTTATTCTTAGAACCGACGGGTCTGCCACGCTTTAGGCGTGTTTTAGACTCACGTGTATTGTCTGCTTTTCCATGTTCTTGTGGTATTTCAACACGAGCAGGAGCATTTGCAGCTGGTCTATGAGATTTTATTACGGTTTTGGTATCCGCAAATGCATCTGGTAGCTGATTTGCTATACTTTGCAAATGCACAATTCGTCGAACTTCTAGTTCTGACTCTTTTGTAGGAGGATCAAGGTGTAACAGGATGGTACACTCCACTTGATTTCCTTGCCTACTTGTTTATTTTCTTCCCCTAGAACCGGGAATACTTTTTCATCAAAATGACAATCGGCGAAACGTGCCGTAAAGATATCACCAGTCTATGGTTCTAGGTATCGTATAATTGATGGAGAATCACAACCAACATATATTCCCAACATTCTTTGTGGTCCCATCTTTGTGCGTTATGGCGGTGCTACAGGCACATACACTGCACAACCAAAGATTCTGAGATGAGAAATATTTGGTTCTCGACCAAATGCTAATTGTAGTGTGGAATACTTATGGTATGCACTTGGTCTTATCCGAATGAGTGCTTCAGCATACAAAATAGCATGTCCCCATACTGATGTTGGAAGTTTTGATCTCATGATCAATGGTATTGCAATCAATTGCAGACGTTTAATTAATGATTCAGCCAAGCCATTTTGTGTATGGACATGAGCAACGGAATGTTCAACTTCAATTCATGTCACCATACAATAATCATTGAATGCTTGGGATGCGAATTCACCAGCGTTGTCTAATCTAACTCTTTTAATGGGATAATCAGAAAACTGAGTTCGCAGTTTGATTATCTGAGTTAGAAATCTCGCAAATGCCATATTTCGAGATGATAATAGACAAACGTGTGACCATCTACTGGATGCGTCAATTAATACCATAAAATAGTGGAATGGTCCACAAGGTGGATGTATTGGTCCACAAATATCACCTTGAATTCTTTCAAGGAATTTTGGTGATTCTTTATCAATTTTACTTGGCGATGGCCTTATGATCAACTTACCAAGGAGCATGCTGAACATGTCATTTTATTCCCCTGATATATCTCCTGGATTTTCAGTGAATGACCATGTGAGCTCTCAATGATTTTCCGCTTCATTGTGGTGCCTGGGTGTTCAAGGCGATCATGCCATAGTGTGAAATCTTCTGGATTTCTTTTAATCATGAGATTCGATTCTATTGCATCTATATAAGTATGATGCAAACCAGAAGGAAGTTTTGGAAACTTCTCCAAAATATGCCTTTTGCCAGATATATCAGAAGTTATATACAAATACTTCTTTCCATTCTCAGTTGCAGACTGAGTATCATATCCGTGAAGATATATGTCATTAAAACTCAACAAATTTCTTTTGGAATTCGGAGAATACAAAGCATTGTTTATGGAAATTTTTGTTCCATTGGGCAACATAAAGTTGGCTTTGCCAATTCCTTCAATCACGTCTGCAGGACCTCATATTGTATTGACAATTATCCCTCTTGGTTTTATATCAGATAAATATTTATTTTCTTTCAGAATAGTGTGCATTGTTCCACTATCTAGTATGCAAATTTCTTGAATCTTTTTCTTGGATTTTGTTCCATCCGCATTTTGATCCATTTCTGTAATTAACATAAACATCAATGAAAAGAAAGTGAAATT